>JAEIFU010001433.1:0-69270 GCA_018904235.1 Lordiphosa stackelbergi | reverse complement strand
TAAGATTGTATGGAAAGTCACATTTATATCCACGGTTACTAGATCTGCTTTCAGTAAAAGTGGAATTGCTCAAGCAGTTGAAACCGACAGTTTAATGCCAAGTGGATTACAATTCGTAGAAAAATGAAGCGTTGATCTAGTAGGCACAGATTTCCTTTACAAATTTCATTCAAATTTGTAAGAGTAAATGACCAATACAAACGTTTATACGAAAAACCGAAGCGGAATTGAGAACAGCCTGTATATGACGATTTTGATCCGCTTGGTTTTCAGTAGTTGATTTCAAACCGTCAACGTTTCTAAACAATGTCAAGTTAGCAAAGATGTTTTCATCACTTCATATATTAACTCGTAGGAATTCAATACGAAATGAGAACGTTTATACGAAATTGCTGTCAAAATTTTAAACATACCTGATTAACTGAAAACCTAAGACTTTGTTAATGAATAATCTGAATACTTGTATCAAAAATATGTTGCTTTAGTTAATCAAATGAATAAAGAGCGAACCGATCCGAACTCGAACCATAACCGCGGTTCAGTGAGCCCCAAAAAACCAAGCTAATGAACCGAACCGCCGGTTCAAAGACTGTGTTAACCACCGAAGCGAACTAGTCCTTATTTCCGAGTGGTTTGCATCCCCTGATTATATCTCCCTTTAGATGTAATCTTTTAAATTTTTATTCTTGTCATACTAGGTATAGGGTAAAGATACACACCGGTCCATAACTGAACCCGCAGAGCCGAGAGTACAAAAAATATTCTATATTTATGATTTTCCGATAACACAGTGACGTTATTGAACTCAAAAAAGTTGATCGCATCGAGGCAAACAAATTCCTGAAACTCTTCAAATCATTTCTTGCACAGCAAATCAAAAAATATTAGATCTTCATACTCAAAACTATGAAAAGTTGCCCAGAAAACAAGATTTGACCACTTTTACATTTTTTCATCTTTATCCTGCTTAAGTTCCCCGTAACTATGTGAATGACCAATCGAATGAAGTTGATATGTTCCAACCGTTTGCTTATTAAGCCCTCCCGCCCCGCAAATCGGAAAACGTCATATCTCTCACAGTTTTGTAGATAGATGATTCGTACCTTCTAGAGATAGTTAGTCATTAGCAATATGTACCGATTTGCCCAAGAAATGAAAGGATCAGATGAGCGGTTCTCAAGGAAGAGGAAGAGGAAAAAGAGAGAGAGTAAGAGGAAGAAAGAGAACGTAGAGATGAGCGCAGCTGCAGTACTACATTCAGCTCCTTCTCTGTAAGTAATAGAGCAGAGAACTGCAAAAATCATTTTTTTTTGATTGCGTCATGCACAAAATTTCTCTTACTCACATTTATTCATCTCACAAAACTCTAACTCAACTTAACTCAACTCAGGAACTGCAAAACTTACTTTTTTCTTGATTGCGTCAAGCACAAAATTTACTCACATTTATTCATCTCACAAAACTCTAAACTCAACTCAACTCAACTCAGGCCAACGCATTGCGAGAGACATAGGAGAGAGAGGAGAGACGCATAGAGGATGTTGTTGTTGCAGGTCAGAGCGCGACAACAAAACACAGCTGACGATGGTCACATACATATGCGTATTTAGCATATGCGTCTTTGCACGAGTTTATTCATACGAGATGATTTTCGTTCGCTCAGAATAAATCATCGTTGAGCTAAATGGAATGAAGCGAGCTTGATTATACTCAGAGTGCCAAGAATTGGAGTTGAATTAAACTCAAGGGCGAGCATGATGAGTATGCAAGCCTGATGCATTGAGCGCAAAGCCAGATTGCCTGTGTATTGATTAATGTGTGAGCGATTTGTACTCGAATGAAGCCGTTCTCTGGTACAGAGTATATTATAGTCGGGCTTGACCGACTTTCTCACTTGTTTTTAGTTTAAAGATGTGATTTTTTGATTTGCTACTTAAAAATTTTTTGTAAACCAAAGCAAGAGCAACAACTTGATTTTAAAGAAAACGGCGCTAACCAGAACCTCTAAAACAAAACCATCTGCAAATTCTTGCCCCATTTTTTAAACGCTTTATTCTTCCACTTACTTCCTTTCTCCGTTCAGTGTATCAAAAACCCAAAATGAAACAATTTAACTTTTTAAAAAAAAATTTTAAAATTTTACAATAAATTAAATTTTTTCCAAATCTCTTTTTTTTAGGCTATAAAAATAAATTTGATATATTTTCCTGTGCTAATATCTAGTTCTAAGAGATTTGTTTTTGATATTCTGACGGCTTAGCTATAAACCACTAATTAATTTATTAACAACTCATATATTATAAAAATTTAGCTTAGCTTAACTCATTTCAACAAAGAAACTGCCAAAACAAAATCTCATATAAAAATAACTAAAAAACAAAGCTTGTGTAAAAGTTTTGTATTATTTTCATAATGCATTTTTTTTTGACAGTTCCTTTGTTGGGGTGTATATTAAGCTAAGTAAACAAACTCGGCTTTTTATCTAATTCAGAATTCTAGATCTGTTTTCCTTATAACTAGAGTTATTCTTTACCCGATTTTTAATAGATTTTAAAAAATTACAATAAACCGATCACTTCTGGACTTAAAAACATATCGATTCTACAAAATTTATATATTTTTATAATATTTTAACAATGTCCATTTTATTCGGAACTTATTCTCTGAAAATTTTTTTGTCAATGTCTTGCATGGAGATCTCTTGAGTCTAGATAGCAGTTTTCCAAGCCCTTTGCACTAAGTGCTCAAAAGATTTTGTAACCACAACAAGTTTTTTTGACTTGATCAGCAAAACGAAATAAACACAGTAAGGGCGCACGCACACATGCGACAGAAAGATGAACTGACGGCTGACAATAATATTTTAGGACGTCAGCAAGCCGAAATAAACAAACATGCTTGATTGATTCTGCAAAGCTCAGCTTACAACTGAGTTTAAAGATCAATCTAGTGTTTGTTGTGCTCACTAGCATGCATAGAGCGTGGTTAATTGTTCAAATCAGCCTTAAGTTCTGCCGTCAGTTCATCTATCAGCTGCATGTGTGCGCGCACCCTAAGTGTTCAAATCTATTCGCAGAGTGGCGTTGCTTGTATTCTGTCCCTATACCACAGTTTACAACAATATCAATATACAGAGTGCTATTTATCTATTGAGCTTCTACTTTTAATACATTCTACTCTAATTTGCTTAAATCTGGATTTAGGGTTTTTCTGGACTTTGCTATCTAGAACTATTTAGAGCCATCCCACAGCTGTCATGGCAATAAATCAAGTTTTATTTTTATTTAATTAGCGTCAATTTGCAATATTTCTTGATTCGCCCGTGGGTATTCGGTTTTTCTCATAAAATTATAAATTTTTATCAAGCTTCTCAAAGAGTAGAGTTTGTCATCAGTGCTAATACTTTTCAATTTATATTTTTGTCAGCCCTACACAGCAATTGCTTTTGTTAAAATTACCCATTCTTGTAACTTGACTAGAGTATCCACGCTGCGGTTTAGCTGAAGTTGGCTTTGGCTTTCTAGTTTTTCTTTGTAAAAGTTGTTTTCAGAAAAAAACACCATCAAAATCAATGAAAAAGATTACGTTTCAGCGGAAGTAAATTTTTCATAATTATAATTAACCAATAGTTCAAAATTCAGCAAAAAGGAAACATTAAAGAGTTTGGGTTAAATTTTTCTCATTCATTTTTTTTTTGTCGTTTCTCACTTTTAAAAAGGGTTCAATGCTAAACCAATTCTAACTGACATTGACACTTGTCCACCTCTGTTCGCCCTGTTGACGTTTGTGCTGTCATTTTGTTGTTGTTGTTGTTTTTGCTTTGCGCATGAGTCGCCTGTTTTACTGACTGGGCATAATATCGCACGCTCCAGTGACCCACTACTAGAAGTGCAGGGCGATCACAACAAACACACACACACACTCAAAACACAGACAGGCTTAAAGAGCCCCTTTTGGTTGCGCTTCAACGATTCGCGCGACACGTTTTGTTTTTAAACAAAAATAAAAATGATAAACAATTTGCTTGATTCTCATTGCTTGGCGTACATTTAATTTTTTCGGTCGAAAAGCGGCTCCGACTGGCTCTGCATGTGCGAAAGGTTGAAACACGAATGAGACCCCAAGCGGCTGAGTCGAGCTTCGACGACAACAGCAAAGTTGTTTTGCTGTTGTTTGCGGGGCTCTCTCTCAGTGTTTCTCTTGGAATTGTTGCTATTTAACAGCTGGCAGACAATGATCAAAAATTAGCGGCAAATTTAGTATCCAGGGGAATTCCAAAACATTTTTTGGGGGGTAAAACAAGTTTTCTAGCGAAGGGTAGGTACCTACTAGGTAAATAAACGGGTTATTAGGATTCAAGTTCTGTTCCTGGCTACGCCCCTTCGGATCTTCGGTTACACAAGTTCAGTTAGAAAGAAGCCTCGCGAAAGTAGCGGCAAGCAGCGACAATAGACCAGCTATAAATAGTTTATGGGTTGGTCAAGTGAGTCGGGAAAATACCCTACACGTCTCCGTATGCACCTGAGAGAGGAGTCTGTCCGTCTGTCTGTCTGTCTGTACATACTTACTGCCTCGCTTTGGAATAGGAAGCGTTTAACTACCTATGAAAGACATTTGATACCTCAGTTTGCTACGTCCAGTTGCCATACCAGCTTTGTCTTCTTTCTTTTTGCTTTTTTTATGTTTTTATGTACTTTTGGCTTGTTCCCTCTCGCACAGCACATTGCACCTGACACACTCGCCAACCCGAGTCCGAGTCACTGAGTTGAGCCGGAGTTGTGTCTCAGTTTTTGGCATTTGTTGAACATTTCTTTAGCTTCGCTCAGTTTTTGCACTTGCTATTGATATGCCGTTGCTAGCAAAAGTGGCCTATCATCCGAGTTCCAGTTCCAAGCCAGAAGAATGTGCGGAACTTGATGGACCGTTAAGATAAGCATCAATGGGGGGGAAAAATGGGTGCAAAAGCCAAACTGAGAAATAACAACAACCAAAAACATATCAAGCGAATATCTTTAGCTTTATTCGCTGTTGACATATGGATTCCAGCGGAGAGCAAGCAAATCGTGCAACGATCATTCATGATAAAGAAATAATTCGCTAACGCCCAAATTGGTGAAAGTGTTTTTTATAGCCACTTTCGATGGGAAAAAACACAATAACTGATAATTATCATTCTATGCATAAATGAAATGAAAATTATTTAAAAGAATTTAACATGAATCGATGAACAGTTTTTTGACAAGCAAATTTTAAAATAAATATTCCATTAAGGTTGCTCTAGTGTCGATTATAACTTTGAATTTCTATTAGGGATGCCGCATCCGCAACGAACCTCTAATTTGTGCTCTTACGGCTAAACTTGAACTGAACCAGGGTTTGCTTAAAAAGGCAAAACCAGAACCGAAAATTGAGGATAACTTTTGCCGATTTCAATCAATTAAAGAAATGTACCGTACGAACGATACGAATGAGAAATTCGCACGTTTTACACAAATATAAAAATAAAAAAGTATGTGGTGGGAAAGGGGTTATTTGTCCATTTTGAATACCTCATCATTCTGAAATTTCGTACGGAAGTTGCACATAATTGTTTGAGTTTTCAATAATCTGAATAATCTAACACAAGAAGGGGATATATTTTCTTACTGTCTTTCTCTGGTTAGAATGGACAATAGGGGGGGTCGATTTTTCGCCCAAAGCTTCTACATCAAAAACGAAATCTATGGTCAATTCTAAGAAAATTTCACCAAGAAACCATGGGTCTAAATGAATTCCCAGATAGAGGTTTGACTTGTATGGGACAAATACTTTTTTGTAGATGGCAGATAAATTATTATGTCACAGGTTGCCACGCCCCCTTCCGCCCCCGCAATTCAGAAAAACCTCATATCTCCCACAGTTTTTTAAATAGATGGTTTGTACCTTCTAGAGATATTTTGCAATCATGATTATTTATCGATTCGCCCAAGAAATTATGAAGATCGGTTGAACGATTGCGGAGTTATACCGAAAACAAATTTTGATAGCAACGGTTGAGTTATAACCACTTTTATGACCTTTTTATCACTTTGTAAAGGTTATATTAAATTTATCAGATAAAATTAGCTTTGGGGATACAGAGTATGTTATAGTCGGGCTTGACCGACTTTCTAACTTTTTTGGGAAAATGTAATATAAATATTTGAAGTCGCGCGGACTTGGAATTCATTTTAGAACCATGATTTTTGGTGAAATTTTTCTTAGATTTGACCGTAGATTTCGTTTTTGCTATACGCTTTGTGCGTTTTTCGGCCCATACAAATCGACCCCCTAATGGACAAGCATCTACTTTGATAAATAAAATCATTGGCAGGCGACTCATAAGGTATCGAATCCGTAAAAGAGAACATCAATACTTAGAGGTGTCATTAATACATTCAATTTTTGTGGGGCGGGTGGAACTCCGGGCCTCGCAACAAAAACCGCAATAAACTGTGTGAACTGATGTGAAACATCTTTAATTTTGGTATGTAAGATTTAAGTAGGAGTAAAGTTTGATTTCAGCGTCACGTGACGCTGTGAAAGAGGGGCAAAGTAGTGGAAAGAGGCGATCAGTGACTAAACAGTGACTCAACAGAGACTAAACAGTGACTAAACAGTAACTAAACAGTGACTAAACAGAAACTAAACAGTGACTTAACAGCGACTAAACTCTGACTACACAGTGAATTAGCAATTACTTACCAGTGACTCAACAGTGACTAAACAGTGACTATACAGAAACTTAACAGTGACTTAACAGTGACTAAACAGTGACTTAACAGTGACTGAACAGTGACTGTACAGCGACTGTACAGCGACTTAACCGTGAATAAAGAGTGCTTATTATTTGATACTGTCAACTACGATATTTTATGTACCAAGCTGAGCAAAATGTATAATTTCTCGCAAACTGCGACAAAGCTGCTAAAATCATATCTAGAAAATCGATCCCAAGCAGTTGTCTCTGGCTCATTCATTTCCCAATTCAAGATTCTAACGCGTGGCGTCCCTCAGGGATCTGTGTTAGGACCTCTTCTATTTTCTGTCTATATAAATGATTTGCCAAATGTACTGTCTAAATGTAACGTCCACATGTATGCTGATGATGTACAGATTTATGTTAGTCGCCCGTTGATAGAAATTAATGAGTGTATTGTTGATTGTAACGATGAGCTAAGCAAAATAGATAAGTGGGCCCAGCAAAATGGGCTGAGTTTAAATCCTACCAAATCCAAATGCATTGTGATTTACAAGAAGGCCCTTAGTACTACACAGCTAAGTCAACTCCAGATAAATGGAACTAAAATTGAATATGTTGATCATACTACTAACCTGGGCATAATTTTCAATAAATATCTAAGGCAACAGGACAAACCTTTGGGCTATTAAGGCAGACTTTCTATATGTCAGACGTTTTTTACCTGTTCACATAAGATTACTGATAGCTAAAACGTATCTTGTTTCTTCTCTCTTCTACGGTGTAGAAATTTTGGCCACTGCAGTGTAACTGATATGAAAAAACTTAATGTTGCCTTTAACTCGATTGCTCGGTTTATATTTAACCGTAGAAGGTTTGACTCAATTACGCAATTGGCGAGTACAATATTTGATCTAAACCTTAAAATTTGGATAGACTATAAAACTTTATTGTTTTTACATAAAATTTCCACCTCTAAAAGAGCCGGATATAAAGTATTATAACAAACTAAAATTTTCTACCTCAGCCAGAACATTCAACTTAATCTGTCCAAGAACCAAGCTATGTTGGACAACCATTTTTGAAGCCTGCTATCAAAACAATATGTTTTAGTTTAAAAGTATATTTAAAAACATAAATAGCTTCTAGGAAAAATTACAATAATAATCCAATATATTGTATAAATGTTTTTATTAGTTATAATTTGTGTATGTAAGTAAATATTGTTAGTTATAAACCATAATAATTATGTTTAATCTATAGTATTTTATGTGAGCGGGTTAAAAATAAGTATAAACTTGTAGGGGCCAGGGAGAGACAAATAAATAAATTAGAATTTGTGGTACTTCAACTCCCTTTAGATTTTGAAAGTGATTGTGATTTTGAAATTAAGCCCTTAAATTTAGCATCATGTTTCACATCAATGCCTCGTCAGTGTCAACGACAGTCATATCTTTTTTGATGTGATGCTTCTGGGTTTCCATGTTCTTTGACCGTAACTTGGCCTTGGGCAATTGGTTTCAAATTCCCTCATTGAATCTAGCCGGGTATAATTGTGGCACTTCGATTATAAAAACAAGCAGCTTTAAATCAAATTCCGGTGGTTTAAGACTTCAATAAAGCAATGAACAGATCCAGTCTCTGATATCTATATTTAATATAATATACATCTGGGGAAAACGGACAATTCATTTCAATTTAGCGTCCAAAAATACATACGGAAAGTTTTCTGTCTTCTCTGTGGCAAAAGTGGGCCTTGTTTTTAAACTTGTGTAATTTGAAGTACAAGCTAATTACAAAAAACTGATCAAATTTTATCTTTAACAACCGATTTTGATACACTTTGTAGTCCAAGCACCTTGTATAAGTGTTGTATTAATTGTTAAGACTTTTGTTATTTTAAATATCTTTATTAATCATCACATGTGGTTTCATTTGGGTATACAAAAACTAGTTTGAACCCATTTAAGCTGTATTTAGTGGTAGAATGGTAATCTACTGTTCAACAAGTGTCCAAAGCATTGGCACACACACACACGTCTTGCCAGCAGACACAGCCTTTGCCTACGCCACGGCTTGCCATTCAAAAACCGTTGCATACTTGTAGGCTTCGCTTGTGCAAAGCTTTGGCAAAATGTTAACATTTGGCTTGATTCCCTTCAAAATTAAGAATTATTTCAAGAAATTCAAATCATCTTATTTTCAGTGCTCTTCAAACTGCATTTTTGTTTGTACCTGCGCATTCAGCACCCGCCAGAGAGCTCAGCTTCCACAGCATCCAAGTCCAACAGCTGTTGTGGAACACAAACTTGACTATAAAACTTGAACAGGACTATCAGGACTCAGTTGAGCAGTATTGAATTTGCAGTAGTCCTGTTCAGTCCTGTGTTGCCAAAGCCAAGCAAAAACTTGAACGGGCAAGACGTGCTACTTTTGCAGTACTTTCAGACTTGTGCAAACACGGAGAGTGCCTCGCTACCTAAATGTGTGTTTTGCCACTGGTTTTGCTTTAATTGTGCTAAATGCAAAACAAGTGTCTGTGCAGCTTGTCAAGCTTGAGCAACATTCTAATAAATAAATTGCGTTCTGTTCTGTTTGTTATTTTATTTTCATTCAAACTCGGATGCAACCTCCGCAGCATTTAAGCGCGCAAAACGGAAAGTCCTTCCGGCGGGGTAAGTGTTAAAGCTGAAGCTGTCATGGCCTGAGGTTCAATTAAGAGTTTGCTACGTTTTCGTTTCATTTAATTGCAATTAAAAGCATTTGCTTGAATTGAATGAGGCCAAGTGGCATAGAGGAGGGAATATATATTTATAGTTAAGCCAGGCCAGGCCAGGCCGGTGGCATCAACAAGCTGCCAACTTTTAAATAATGAAAGCAAAACAAAAACAAAACAATGTGATTGTGTTACAAAAAAAAAGAAAACAAAAAACTAAAATCCATAAATTGATTTTTCCCCTCGGATCTCTTGTTTTTTATTATTATTGTACAACAAGTTTAAGAAGGACAACCGCCAAAGCTATACATGTTGCCCAGATCCCGAATCCAGGTGTTGTGCTACAAAGCACAAAATAAAACCAACAAAAGGCAACCCAAAGCGAAGCTAGACAATTGCGTTGACGTTGCCTCGCTCTGTCTGTCCCTGGCTGGCATCCTTAGCTTTCCTGTGCAGCTGCCGCTGAGTCTAAAACTCAACAGTCTGACGACACTGATGTGTGAGAGCGTCGAGCATCTGTGTGAGTTTGTGACGTAATAATTCGGAGGTTTTTGAACTGAAGCACTCTCACAGACACACACACACACACAGGCACGCTTGAAGCGTTAAGTGCTTAGACATTGAATATTTATTTAAGAGTCTTAAAGTAGCCATGTTTCTTAAGTTGGTTCTTAGCATAAATTCAAAATTATTTATAGACTTAACTCTATTAATTCCCCTGTTGATCCCAATGATTTTTGATGATATTTTGAGGAGAAAATAAAACATTTTTAGAACCCAAACAGAGGGAAAAAACCGAGAACATTGGACTCAAAACGAGCACAAACGTTACCAAAAACAGTGCATGAACTTCAAGAACATTTTTTGAGAATGCAAACACTCAAATTAAGTTGATAATGTTCCATTTTTAAGAACATGATTTGAGTTAATATTGTTCTGTTTTCAAGAACATTTTAAACTCAACTGGGAAAAAACATTTATTGAATTTGGACCAGGTGTGAGCGGATTCCTCAAATTTACCTCTTTTTTTGATAGGAAGTGAAGGGAGGCAAGACTCCTGGATATGAGCGCTGCTGCTTCTCCCGTCCACCCATATATTCCATAGGAATCACTCCACCCACTCACTGAGAAAAAGAAGGATAGTTTTTGATGATCCTCAGGATATTTTCGGTATCGATTTGGACTGGATAGTTAACTATCCTTTTTTTGGGATCCATTGGATATTTTCGAAGTCGATTTATTTTCGCTTAAAAAAATTGTTGGTGCTTGATTGGGAATTGAACCCACTTAAGGTATGGAATGTACATTCAGCCGTTGTACAATTTTGCAGATTCACATCTAGAGGGCTACTAATGCTTGCTTGAGCTAACAAGCGCGAGCTCAAACGGACTCAACTCTCTCTCTCTCTTGTATATCGCTCTGTTGAAAACCGGTTTTGTTGTTTGTTTATTGGAAACAACTTTACTCATTCCAGGAACATTTGTTCTCAAGAATTTTGAGACCAACTTGTTCTTATTTTCAGTTGAAGGCAACTTATTTTCTGAACAGTTTTTTCCCTCTGTGCAGTAATAAATGAAATTGTAAACCTTCAAATGAGAAAGAAATAAGCGAAAACTATTACGACTTTGCTTACTCCCACTTGAATATTTCAAAGCAAATTGAACACCATTAAAATGGTAGAAATCTGCAACAACAAATCGTATTGCATTGTTGAAAGTTAGCTTCCAACAATAGCTACTTCAAATGATATTTTATTTCGTTAATAAATTCAATTTAAATAAAAGAAACTATTGGTCACTGGAAAAATTTATAAAGTTCAATAAAATTTAAATTAAATGGAACAAAAAACAGTAAAAATTATTCTGCTTAAGAAAAGGATTCAGGGCTTAGTTTTCTTCGATCTGGCGCCAATAACATGGTAAAAGCTTTAACCTATTAACCGATTACAAAAGATTTTAAGCCAAACCACTGAAATTATTTAAGCTTTCCTTTTAAAACTTGGTGGTTGGGTTATTATTAGCCTATACACAGAATTTAATCCGCTAGTCAACATATTTACACCAAAAAATCACAACACCGGAGCCCAGGGGGGCCAGCCCCCCCCCCCCCCAAAAAACACGGGGGTGGGGGGGGGGGGGGGGGGGGCCAGCACCACAACTAAAACCCACAAAAAAACAAAAGCGAAAATTACCCGGCTTTTTTTGCCCAAAATGGAAGAATTGGTCTTGGTTGACATTTGGTTTCAACAAGACGGTGCCACATGCAACTCGGGAAGCAAAATCATGTATAGAACCAATATCAGAATCAGTTTGAAGTCAATCGTGGGCGCTAGTCAAAAAAATTTACCAAATTTGAAAAATTTTAAATTTGTTTCCTCTGTCGAGCGGGTGTTTAAGCACAAATTTGAATCTTACATATATAGGCTTGAAATCAACGTTTTACTACTTTGCTTTTTCACCGTTACGACTTTGCGTTCTTACCACCCCCATTCCATCCACACCCCACCCACTCCCATCCACTTCTTACACAACTTCCACCCACTTCCCAACTACTTTCCACCCACATCCCCCCACTTCCACTTCTCCCACTCCCCATCTTCCCACCCCTTCCACCCACTTCCC
Organism: Lordiphosa stackelbergi; assembly: GCA_018904235.1. Lineage (NCBI taxonomy): Eukaryota > Metazoa > Arthropoda > Insecta > Diptera > Drosophilidae > Lordiphosa > Lordiphosa stackelbergi. Next base: position 57,215 of record JAEIFU010001433.1, on the reverse strand, counting down.
ACCCACTTCTCACCCACATCCCTCCACATAATCCCACCCACATCCCCCACTTTTCACTATGGGTCGTTTTAAAGGCAACTTAAGTATTCTACAAACCGAGTTTCAAGTCAATCGGGTGAAAAATAGTTTCTTCATGCAGAGTTTTCCAGGAATTTTCCGACCGTTGGGTCAAATTTTCCAACAACGGAAAATCACATCTCAATTTATGTCACTTACTATACTCACAAACCGATTTTCCAGCCATCAAAAAATAGTTTTTGCATGCAGAATTTCCCGGACATTTTCTTCGTAGGCGAGTGTTCCAAAATCGGGAATCAAAACACGTGTCGAATTATTTTGCGTACTAAGCTTGCAAACCAAGTTTCAAGTCAATCGGATGAAAAAAAATTTACCATACAAACTTTTCCGACGGTGTTCCGACTTTTCCGGGTGGGATTTTCCGGAAAATTGGTACACAGTTATTGTTGAATTTTCATATAGATCTTTGAAAATGAGTTTGAATCTGATCGGATAATAAACAAAAAAGTTTCATACAACAGTTTTCCGTGAATTTTCCGACTTTGGGGATAGATTTTCCAAAATTTGAAAGTCACGTTTTTTATGATTTATTATGTGTAACTTTGAAAATGAGTTTGGAGCTAATCGCTGCCAACTAAACTTTCGCACATACAACCTTGACCGCCCACTCTCCACCCAGGGGGTGAATTTTCCGGAAGATTGGTATGCAGTTATTGTTGAATTTTCATATATATCTTACAAAATGAGTTTGAACTTGATCGGATGAAAAACAAAAAAGTTTCATACAACTGTTTTCCGCGAATTTTCCACATTTCCCGACAGAATTTTCCAAAATCCGATCTTAGTACTCACTTTCAGCATAAGATAAAACTACTGTGAAAAACTCAGTTTCCTATCTTTTATGGCTTGTGCAACGGTCTCCAGTCAGTGAGTCAGTTAGGTTGAACTCTTTTTATATTTATAGACATGAAGTCGAAGGATTCTAGTTAAAATCTTCACGAGTTAAAAAAATAAAAAATAAATAAATTAAAGAATCTTCAAATTCCTTCGATCAAAACTAAACAAACCCATAAACAATTCTGGCCTTATTAACTGTTTTACAAGACAAATCAACCTAAGTTGTATTTAATTTAAACACGGCAGAGGCCCCCACTTCATCTACCCATATATTTCAGAAATTGTCATCTATAGTGAAAAAAAGCTTTTAAACCCAAACCGTTTGTTTTGGTAAAAAAAAAAAGAGCAGAATGTTATGGTAGATCTGCCGATTCGATACTCCATTCAGACGATCGAGTTCTCATTTTAATGGTTGGTTTTCGGGCAATGAGTGAGACTATATATAAAAGAGATCAAAGAGGATCGATATTCGGTCGAAAGCTTGACAGACTGATCTTAAACTTAAACTGATTTAAGAGTAAAGTATGGGAAATCAATTACGAATCGGCATTACTGTTCTTAACTTTTTAACAACTCAGAAGTCAATCTTTAATGTTTGATGGTTGCTACTGTGGGTTGTTTGGCCGTCATTCCTTATACAAAATAAAACTTTATTTTATTTTAAATTATTCTCCTACGCGTTTCGATCGCATAATGTTTATTTGGTTTTTGTTTATGGAAAATTTTTGAATTCCTTATTACTATTTACCCCAGCTGCTTGTTTTCCTTAAACTACCACGCATAAACCAACAAGCATGTGTACTGTAATGAATTCTCTGTGGGCCAACACCTTGTAATCCTTTTAATGTCCAACATCCATGACGAAGCTAAAGCCTGCGGCTTGATTGCCACATTTCTCATGCACTTTCACTTTTCACATTTCGCCAGTTAGAAACAATTCCATTTGCAGCAAACACTGTAACACATTGTCAAGAAGTAGAAGTGCAATGCGTTTGTCTTCATTTAACTTGCACATGAATTCCAAATGCAATTTGTCGCTGACAAAATGGCCGAAGGCGAATAACCAGAACGAGAGACCGAATCCTGGTGTAATCAGGGCTAAAGCTGCTTTCCGTACAACGCCAATTAGCCAAAGGATTGGCCTTAAGCGTGGAAGAATGGGCAGGAAATAGCGAGTTGAAGGTGAAATATTATATGCAAACAATTTATTTAAATAGGACTTAGCACTTTTTGCAATTTGTGGCCAACGCGCCATTTCCAGTTTTGCCCATCTCATCATACTCGCATTACACATCCTGGCTGGAGCTTTAAATCAAATGGAAAATGTAGAGAAACCCAGACAGAGACCCAAGATGAATATGAAATGAAAGTGAAGAAAAATTAGCCATGGGGGGAGACGTGCGCAAAAACCATTAGGGAGGAGGCGGTTGTATTTGGGTAAGCGGGGAGTTTGATAAGATGGTTGTATTTTTTTAGAAACGAGGGAAGGTACCTATTCATTCGACCCAAATCTATTAGCTCCGGGAGATTTCTTTAGAAGAAGTTCGTAGTTTAATTTATGGGATTTTACTATAAGGGCGCAAAGGGCCTATATGTGCCCATCGCTGCTTTAAATCAACAGCTTTGAATAGTATTCTCCTGTGTTTGTTGGTCGACAGACCCACCTGGTCTTCCTTGGTTAGACGTGTATCGTATAAGTCCACTGTTGTGACTGTTCCTTGGTCTCTGGTGTGTTGTAAAGGATCCATGCATCAGGCTTACGAAACGGCGCAATTTTTTTGCGGTAGAAAATATGGTGGGGTCTGTTTCGGTGGCGGGGTCGCGCGTCCTATGTGCTAAAGGGCTCAGTTAACGCAGTCGACACAACGACAGTAGTTGCCTCCGCAAAAGAGCTCGTGTTAGTGCAAAGCCAAAATGTGAATGTGTTTTCTGCCGACCCCTGGTGTAAGGTCCACACACTCTCCTTTCGTTCTGCGATCAATTAAATAACTCAATTTGCCCAAAATGTGACAGACTTGCACAGAACTCACTAACTTATCATACCGCCCTCGTACATCAAAATTTATAAAATTTAATTTCAGATATTAGATTTTTTGTAGGTGATTTAAAGACTCACTCAGCGCCCGTATACTGAGTTGCGAAAAAATCTTCCACCAAATTGGATTCTTGCCTTTTGTGCTCGTTGATTTGGGTGCCTCATTAATGCGTCCTTGGGGGGGGCGCCTAGTCACAGCACGCATTTGTCAAGCTCCTCTTAATCCTCTGCAAATCGCATCGTTATACCAGTCGGGCGGCCTCTTAAATGCGATATAATTTCCGCAACATTTATTTATTAATTAAAAAATTTGTGCTTCTTTTTATGGGCCCACACCCCTCCTGCGTGTTGTTTGTGTTGAAGCGGCTTTAGGTAAGCTAGATTAATTACCATAAATTGAATTTTATGACTGAAAAATTTTCAAGAGCATTGGCTGAAAGCTTTGGGTGGTGCCAAATGCGTAGCATACTTTTAAGCGTGCCGCAAATTTCCCTAAAATTATCAGTCCCAACTTTTGCCGCAGTTCTTGTCCTTTTTAAACCAAGCTGCCGTGCCCCATGTAGGATGCGGCTGCGGCTGTGGTTTAGGGCCTTATGCAATTTTCGCTTGTGCCGCATTTGTCTGCATATCTGTGCGATTAGTATGCAGTTTTGTCCAGTTTTTGCCAAATGCGCTTTTAATTGCATCAAATTCAAGTTTCCTTTGCTGCCGTTGTCAGTTTCCTAATTGGACATTTGTAATTAACTTCAATGACAGAATTTTTTGCCCATTCCGTTTCCTTCAGCTCATTTCTCAGTCGGTTGCAGTTGGCATTTAATGCAGTTGACTTTTATGCTGCTTTTTGCTTATCCTTCGCTTTTTGTTTGCAGTTATTTATGTTCAGCTCGTTAGTTTTCGGCGAATGCTTATTTATTGTGTTTGGTCTGCAGTGACAAGGACGCAGATTTGTGTGTTCCAAGCAACTCCCTTGACAAATGGCACCCGAGCGCTTGAATAAACTTATCTAATTGAGTGCAATGCCGTTTGTTGTTCCATAATTAACACTGCATTTCCATTCATTGCGGCCACTAGGAACTGGCCTCCTTGCTGCTAAGTTTCCAATCAATATTTTTGCCTCTTCGGCTCCGGCAATTGTGCATTAAAATTGTATGGGTCTTGTGTTAGTCTAGCTCTTGAGTGCTCAATTACGTGCGGAAAACTTTAAGCCAAGTGTGCCTGCTGCCTGCCTGTTGGTTCTGGAAGGAAACTGCAGCAATTGACCTATGAGTAAAAGTGAGCGAAAAGGTTAAACCTGAAAGGTTTATAAACAACAAACTTGTAAATCCAATCGGGAGTGACAGCTAATGCAAATTTGTGAACTTATGCTAAAAGATCAACGACAAAGGCGAGACGTTAAGTAACCAAAGACACTTGAAAAACTAAGATGAGTAAATGTCAAACGAAATTTTTAGCGAGGACCTACGATTTTACATTTGTGTGTTGTCTGTGTGCTTATTTGTTTGACCGACTTTGGTTCTTGAAGTTCGGGCGTCACAGCACACAAATGCTCAATTGTAGGTCCACGTTCAAAGTTTGCCTGACATTTACATACGTGTATTTCATTTTGTTTCTAGAGTCCGCTGTTGATTATAATAACTAAAAGCTTTATTCATTGATATTTTCTTTTACATAATTTGATAGAGTTTAGAATCAAGTTTAAGACGTCTGGAAATCGTTTTCCAAACTTGAAACGGTTCGGAACCGTGAAAAACTATAATTCCACATTATCAATCACTGAATTTACAGTTTATAACTTACATAAATTTAGGTTCTTAGGCTTCAGACATAGCCTATGGTCGACAAATCATACTGTGAATTTCACAGCCACTTAACCTAAATATTCCAGATTTCACATAGACCTTCCTTAAGAAATGAAGGCGCGCAGCTGAACGAAAATTTTATAAATTCTTTACCGAAGTTGGTCAAGTTTTAAGAAAATTTTATATTTTCATTCGATCGATTTCAGATAATGTTGGGTTGTTCATGAGGGTGACAGGACATAAAGGCCATATGAAAATCAGTCGTAGTGTACATCGAAATATATCTTAGATTTGATATGGGCGATAGATCCGCATACAAATCGGATATAATGCATATATTTTTTCGGACTTAATGTCCATATGGGCAATAGTTGAATTCATTGTCACAGCACAGCTAACAAAGTGGAAATATATATCTTAAAATATATAAAAAGGCTTTGCAAACTTTAAAGATAAGAAACATCTGCTCCAAACTCCCAGTAGCTTAAAGATGCCTTTAACCTTAGATTTTGCCCCGAAAAATTCAGTTTTTTCACTCATAACTTAAGTTTTCCGAGATTATAGAAAACTGAACTGGCGACACACTGTATGGAGAGCGGACATTCACCGAATTTCGAAGAGACCATAATCTTACAACAAGAGAGCAACTACAAAAAGCGCTTCACTCTTGAAATGTTGAACATCATAGACACAACAACAGAGAAAAAATTAACTTTAAAGCAGACACCGATAACTGCGCGCACATATACAGACATCTACTCAACAGACATTAGCTTAGTATTGAACTCCACGTTAGGCGGTACAGACGTATTAAATAATGTATGTTTAAAATGTCCAAATATTTTGTTACAAATGTTTTGTTATAATTGATGAATTGTTCTTTGTAGTGTCCCTGAAGACGGATGCCGATGTGCATCCGAAATATATTGAAACAAACACAAACTGAGTTTTTTCTTCTTGACCTCGAGCCAGCAAGCATCAAATTCTACAATTAGAAAGGTCGCTAACCAACAACCCCGGAAAATTATATATATTTGCATGACAACGCTCGTCCACATCATGCTTCGTCCAAAACGATTCCTAAGCCCCCAAAGTCGATTTCTAACCCAACTCGCAGTGTTCACCAGAGAATGCTCCCTCAGATTGTCGATGGTTTAGATCAGCGATTGTCACCGGATGCCTCCTAGACCAAAGACATTTCATGTGTGTAAAAATTTGAGTTGTTTACCAAATTTAACAAGTGAACAGGTTCTTCTTTAATTGTTCATTTTTGTTGAGTGAGAGCTGTTTTGTCTCTCTTGCTCTGTGCATTGTTTTGTGAGCTATTCAGTGATATGTTCAGTATCCAGTTCAGTGAATTTTTCAGTGTGACCTAATCAGTGCCTGTTCGCTTGGTTTAGTGACCGTTTCAGCTGTTATAGGCTTGGCGTTTCTGTTTGTTGTCAATGTATGGCAACTCTGTACTAAGCAACCTTCTGGTATGGCAATCACTTTCGTTATTATACTCTAGAGCCCCATACGGACATCCGAAGTTCGTAATATAGCTAACTTCCCCCTATGTTTCGTTGCCGTGGAACGTAAGATCAGTGTTACCAGATTTAAGAAAAAAATTACGCCAAAAATTTCCGTATTTGGAATGTATAATTTAGTTGGCGGTAGGTTACACTGCTTGATCATCTGTGTTTTGTTTTGATGCCAAGTTGATTTTTTGTAGAAGCTCGGCCACTTCTCCTCAAGCCTTGTTCACAAATATTAAGTCCGAATGCTTGGGGTGGAAAAGATTCCAAATGACATTCCGCTCTTTCACCGCCAAAATTAAAGATATTTTTTCGACATGCAAAAATAATTCAAAACAACTATTTCGCTCTTGTTTTTCTGCCATGTTTATTATATTTATTTTCAAATTATTTCATTTCACTTGAGCTGAAAGCACTTCAGCTGGTCGGTGCAGGTAAAAGCAGAGTGAAGTTACATGGTGCATTCTGAATGCTGCGTCTGCTGCTCAAAGCATAATAAGGCCCACAGCCATTTTACATAGTCTCCACAAATGTGCTGTTAGTGCGACATTGTCTGTTAAGTGTAACATTCAACTTCGCACCTCCGTACATGCAAAAAGTTCAAGAGGCGAAGTTGTAACTTCTGCTTCATCTTTCCTCATTTTTTGTATGAAACTTCTCGTTACTTCTGATGTCCGTATGGGGCTTACACCAAGAGTACACAAAGAACACAGAAAAGTGAATGCACAAATCTGGGCGATGGAAAAAGATAGACGTTGGACATGTACGGCAATTAGGAAATAACGTCATATCTCCCAAAGTTTTGTAGATAGATGGTTTGTACTTTCTAGAGATATTTAGTAATCAAAATAATTTATGTGTTTGCCGAAGAAATGATATATATCGAATGAACTATTCTGAAGTTGTGACCAAGAGAAAGTTTGGTGCCGCAGCCAAATGGTCACAGTAGTGGCACCATCTATTTGTCAGTTTTAATTAGATTGTAGATTGGATTAAAGTCTTGTGTATAAGCCAGCACCTACATGTAGGAGCCAGCAAATAGACCGTCAATCGATCGATGCTTTTGCATTAGTTGATGAGCTGACCAAATGATCTACTGAACAACTGAACAGTTGAACAGGGAACAGCTGAACAACTGAGCAACTGAGCAATTCGAGTGAGTTGACTCACTTTGAAAAAAAGAACAAGTAAATATGTTTATTGAAACAAAACAATCGGCCCATTCAGCAGATAATTTTGATTTACGATTTGTGATATATGATTGCCTATTTTACCTGCTGAATAAAGTGATTGCCGATTCGGATTTGGAAATTTGACAATTATGTTTGCTGAATAGAAATCGAACAAAATGTATGATTGGGTAACGATTGCTGGGTCAGCCTAACTTTGTTCAGACATTCACGTGAAATTTTCTATTTAACAAATCCATAAGTATTGAAGATTTTGTGTGAGAGTTTTCCATTGATAAAGAGTACTAAAGCCACAGAATATCTTAAAGTCTGCAATCAATTCCATTCAGCAGAGACTCAGCAGCAATCGCAACTCGTAAATCGGTAATCGGAATTATCTGCTAAATTCGCCCAATTTTATAATTTTTCCGATTTTTTGCTTCAAACTCAGTTTTTAAGCTAATTTTGCAAAATACAGGCATGTTCTCAATTCTACTTCCAAGGCAACTTTTCGAAAGTAGAATTGATTTGTTTTCTGTCAACACCAAAACGGAAAAGTTTTCATTTTAAAAGTATTGCTTATTGGTCGGTGGAATGAAAAAGTAATTGCCAAATTAAGCACTCGTACAGTTGCTCGTTGTACAAAAAGTGAATTCTTCTGAATTCTGTGATCAATTTAAAATTTTTCGTGAAATTTGATTTGCATTTAAGACTTTAAGAGATTTAGAAAGAATTTTTTGCTTTAATACGCCAGAATTTCGTTTGGCCCGCAAAAGTGAAATCTAAAGTCAGTCTGTCTTACCTTCGAGTGTTCCATTTTCGATCGATTCGAGGGGACTTGTGCTTTCTCTCTTATGTATTTAGTGCAGGGTTCCCCAAGAAGAGAGCGTGAAAATGTGACCGTGTCTCTCTCTAATACACAATGAAGCATGACTTCGGCAAGCATTCGGTGTGAATTGGCGAATATGTTCTTGCCCCAGGGGCTATGGCTGGGGAAATCTGATCGAGTGCCAATCTCGCTTGAACTTTTATTCGGAATCGAGGAAATTAATATGTGCAATGGGATGCCATTTTCTTTCTGTAATACATGCCTCTACCTGTACCATGACAAAATATCATTCTTCCAAAGTTATCTAAGATATGTGACAACTGACATACAATATCGAAATAGTTTTATAAGCCAAGTTGTTAATTTTAGAACACTTCTCTTATGTAAATATGTACATAGTACATAGATATTCTTGCAACCGTAAATTGTTGCATGCCAAACCGTTTTTTAGCTAATTGGATTAGTTATGGGGTTGACCAATGGAAATGGATAGCTAAATTACACATACATATAGTAGTTTATGGGTGCAATTATAAACAAAAGCAACCGGGCTCGCCTAAGTTAGTATTCAAAATAGACTGAAGCTGCTAAAACCACGTGACCGCTGTCAATCGAAGGGAGAAATCAATGTTTCCCCGGGGGAATTTTATGTGTCGCTAACTGGTTTCTCGAAAAAAATACAATAATAATAGTGTGGCAAATACGTGTACATTCGCCAGCTGAACCCAATTTATTTCTACTCATGTCATGTTAAAGGCTTATCAGCACTTGAATTACTCTGTCATTATCGGCTACACTTCAAAATCGCACAAGAATCTCACTTGTCACAGAGATAAGCTGTGTAGAAATGCGCTCCTGATCCCACACCGGTGTCTGTGCTAATATTTTGCATTATAAATAATAAAAAAACAAAATTATAATTCGCCTTAATCGAATAATGACCCCCCCAGCCAGTTAGGCTATATGACAGCAGCGATGGCGTCGCTACCACGCTGAGCGCTGTCAGACCTTGTCTGGACTGTGGAAACGGGCACGAGAGCCACGAGGAAGTTCCCGTCGGCAAATTATTCAATAAAAAATAAATAAGCAGAAAAAAATGATACATGCAAATAAATCACGGAGAGACCCGACAGTTGGCTGGAGAAGGTAAAAGAACGATGATGCGACAGGCAGAGAGGGCAAAAAAACCCACGTGCAATGTGTATGACACAAGGAAGTATAAAGTAAAAGAGAGAGAGAAATTTGAAAGAAATGATTAAATATTGAATCAAGTAGGCCTGCATGATTCAACGATTACGGAATTAGGTACAGTGAATATGAGTTATAAAGGAACTTATTTTGAAATGATGGAAAATTCAAATGAAGTTCAATTTCATTTTGGAAAAATCTCATAATCTCAATAAGATTAGACAAAAGCACTGATATATTGGAACTTTTGACAACCAAACTTCCACTATTCTTAAGCCCAAAAGATTCTTGGAATTCTATAAATCAGTTTAAGAAATAAGGTTTCCCAAAAATGCAATTAAAACGTACAACCTCTTGGAGATATTGATCAATCAAATACACAATTTTAAGTCTTCGATTCTTTTCTGCGGATAAAGATTTAATTTAACAGCTTAGAAGGAGTTTTAAAAATAAGATTTATTTCACAAAATGAAAAGCATTTACCATTTATATTAAGAAACAAGTAAGCAATCGGTTATGCTATTACGAAGCCCAGAGCCATCTTACGGCGGCGTAGACACCATTACAAAAAAAATATATTTCTAAAACAACAACAACCATTAAAAATTAAAATGAGTAACCGGACTATTGCCTGGTGATGTGTTTCTGCGTGCTCGGTGGCTGTCTGATGCACACGAAATCATTTGTTGCCAACAACAAAATCTACGCTAAAGACCACTCATATATTATTGTTGTTGTTCTCGATTTTGCAAGAGGCATAGGAAAGAAAGAGTAGAGAGAAAACATACGAAGTTGTAGTTGCAATATACTTTGGTTTGTGCTATGCGTCTGCTATAGCTATGCGCAAAGCAACTAATCCTAAGCTGTGGGCACTCCTGCTTTATAGGGTCGGATATGCCCATAATACTCTTTGTACCTTTGGTGCAGAGTATAAAAAGATATAGGATTATTTGATTACATACGCTCTTAATAAAAATTGATTCATTTTTCATTAATTTTTGTTCCTTAATACGTTCTTATTTTGGATTTTATAGGTAGGGGAAGTAAGAATAAGTAACTGAACAGAAAGAGCCAGCACAGTTGGTGAGTAAAGCGTTCAAAATCCATGAGTCAAGAAATTCCAGAATCTTTTTAAATCTATACGTACACCTATCTACCCAACATGCCGAATTTTCGAGTAATCCTCAAGATTTCGGTTGGGTTCTTCACTGAATATTTTCGGATAGACAGTGGGAAATAAGCTATGCTTGAGAAAAGTAGGGAGAATAGGGGGGGAAGAGGGGGGTTGTGAGCCACGTAAAAAAAAAACAAATTTCAACTTTTTGTTTATGTCAAGTGTTTTCGTTCTTAGTACCTAACTTTTGGCAAGCAACCTATCAGTCAACTCATTCTTTAAGTTTGTGCACCAGAAGCCGATTTTTTTAAAAAAAAAGGTTTTTTTCGTTTTTGACTTGCGAATATTAATAAAAATTTTTAGTATCGCCAAAAGTAAGTATGAAGGAAATATCTTTGGTCAGTTGCCTTTTTTGATGGAAATATGAATTTAAAAAAAATTATATTTTGGTTATGTGACGTCAACTAAAAAAATGAGATATGGGGGGTTTTAAGCCACTTGCCATATAGTCGGTTTGGACTTGCAAAGAGAATATTGCAATGAAGCGCAATAAAACAGAAAAAAACTCTCAAAGAAGTAAAAAAAACTTTTTATAAGGTAAACTAATGAACAGCCACTACCAAAAAGTGCTCGTATATAAAGAAAAACAAGCCCGCTGCCGTCAATCTGTTTTTACTTTTCATAATTTAAAAATCTTAATTTTTTAGTTACAGAATATATCAAACTGTCGAAAAATCACTTTTTTTAAATCAGTTTAATGAAAAAACAAAAATTTATTTTTCAAAAACTAAGATGAGGATAGTTACATGCTAGCGAGGTAGGAAAAAACGAAAAGTGAAATAAGAAAAATATTTAAAATGTTTAATGTCTGCTGACTTGGCTGTTAATACAAAAGTAATTGTGTGCCCTTTGAACATCCCTTTCCTAGAGCAACTATTTCGTTAACATTTTACAGCCAATTAAAAACTACACAGATAAAACAAGTAAAAAAAAAAAAAATAAAAAAAAAAAATAAAAAAAATAAATGATCCATTTTAACTGAAATATTTTTGTAGTGTAGTTTGGAATGGTGATCTCAAAAATCAATTTCAAAAATTTTTTCATGGCTCCGTTTTTGAAATATGAATTTTTTTTACTTTTTCGGTAGGTGCTCTTACATTTTAAGCCATATCTGACTTCATAATTGTCAGATAGAGTCAAGCAAGATATAAATCGAAAGGCAATTCAGCTGCCAACGATCGCGTAGAACATTGTTTTAAAATCGGTTAAGTAATTTTGATTCAACGACCAAAAATATTTCAAAAAATTCAATTTTTTGCCAAAAAATGCAAGAAATTTCATTTTTTAAATGTTCTTATTTTTTCTACTTAAGAATCGCCCTTTTACGAAGAAAATAAGGTATTGGTGAGGAAAATCGTGTCACACGTACCGATGATGGATCAAATTGAGTAGAAGAACTAACAGTCAAATTTGAGTATTTTGTGTGTTCACAAAAAATAAACTTGTATTTTTCTTCGTCGTTTGGTCACTTTATGAAGTTAGCGAACAAAAATTATGATCAAGAACCGAACAAAAGTCGAAGCAAACGAAAATTTATTTTAGAATAATCACGAAAATACCACATTTTTTTGCGTTAAATTGCTTACAGCTCCTGTGTTTGTTCATAGATTTTGATAATCGTTATCTGGTTTTCTTCGTAGAAGTGCAATTCTTTAGTAGAAAAAATAAAAATAATTTTTTTGAATTTTTTATATTTTTCAGGGGTCCAAAAATAAAATTTCTCGTTTTTACCAAAAAAAATAAATTTTTTAAATATTTTTGGTTATTGTATTCAAACTACTAAGCCGATTTAAAAAACAATTTTCTACGCAATTTTCAATTTCCATACTTGATTAACCTATTTGCATAAAAAATGTATCTTAAAAAACAAATGGTAATGAAGAAACTATCCATTCCAAATGAATCTTAATGGTTTTTTTTTTATTTTCTGTGTACAACTTTCTCATGACTTTCAATTAATATAACTAAAATGTCAGTTATCAGTTCAGCATATTGAGAATCAACTGTAAGTTTATTTACACCGGTTACTGGCACGGTCGTAAACCCTGTCGGTTACTTCAGTTCATCTGTATACAGTGCTAACCCAAAATAATAAAACAAAAGAATCCACAAAAACAGAAAATATCAAAGTTAATCAATAAAAATTTAAAGTAAATTTAAACTCAAGGCATGGTGATAATTGAAAGTTGGCTTTATCTATGGCAGAAATATCAATGTTTGGTCGATTGTGGGTTCGCTCACTGTACTCTAACAAATCGCTGGTAAGTTATTCTCGAGGTCCGCACAAATCAGCTGTTTAAAACAACAGTAATAACCACAACAACAACAACAACTACAATGAACCGAAAGCGTTTTGCAAATCAACTTTGCTGTTTATGACGCGCGTTGAGCAGTTTTTGGATTTAGTCTCAGCGCCGCATTGCCCGCGCTCGCGTTCTCCGACATTGTTGATGTTTTGGTTGACGCGCTCCAAACCTGCTTTAAAGTGTGGTGTTTCTTCAATTAATCAATGTGGAAAATGTATGTGTGATTTTATTGAAAATGCAATTTTCCTTAAACAGGGGAAAACTTAACAATAGCCACAATCTCGGTCTGCGTCTTATCGCTCTTTCGCTCATCGAGTACCAATGGAACAATGTGTTTTGTTAGTGTTTATCTTGGAGCTGTTACAGTTTGTTTTTATTGTATTTTTTGATGTCTCACTCGTCAATATCGTCAGCTCAAGGGCTGAGTAATAGCTGCGCGTAGAACAAAAATGTTTACAAAGTAAATTCCCAGCATTAATCCAATCAAAATGCAAATCAAAAACATCATTAATTGGCAATTTGGCCGTAAAGAAAAACCCTCTCACGCAAGTCTCGCCTCTGATTTGTGCATTTAAAATACAGCAAATTGATTTAAGTGCAGTTGTTAAAAAAAAGTTAAATCAATTAGGGCTGCACCACCCACTACCATCCAATTTATCAACATGGGCCGAAAGCCATTAGGAAACGCGATCTAATTACACGATACACAGCAAATGGTCGAATGTGGAAACAATTTGACATTGAAAAAAAAAAATACCATCTAGATAACATTCATCTGCAAAAGTACACCTAATTTGTGTAATGCATTTGCCATGAATTGTAATTCTGTGTAAACGCACGTGCCACCAAATGCAACTGAAATACCAAAGCAAACCAAAAATCTGACTTTTCAATTTGGCGCTGCAAGCGCATTAAATCCACTCAGCCGACAGAGAGATAAATGATGATTGCACCCACCGAAAGCCAAAGCCCACCCCCAGCTTATGGCATTTGGCTATGGAGCAACAAGTGGACGACGAGCTTAAATTTGATTCAATGACTATATTTATGAGATGCGTTGCGCGTTGACTACTTTTTGTCATGTCCAAAACAACGACAGCGAACTTGATGTAATGGCACTTTAACAAATTAATGAATGTTAATCAAATGGGGGTTTATTTTGAAAGCTACTTAAAATGATTGAGCTATTTTTGTTATAAACAAAATTTGTGGAGTGAAAAAGCATCTCAAGCTTTGAGGTAAAGGCAATAATTCCTGGCAAAAATCAAAAGCACATGAACCAAGAGAATGAGAGAAGCTCGGCTCTGGTCCTTTGGGACTTTTTAAAACAAAATTTGAAGATATTTGAAATGAGAATAGTTCAGTGTCCGAACTTGCAGCTTAGTGCACACTTTTCTAGGGTAAGGTAAACCAATTTTTTAACCCCTACACATTTAAAAAATAGGCTTCTATTTAGACTATAACCTCAATGTACGAGCTGAACTTGGATTAGCACTAGCCGTTTTTTAGGATTTAGAAAATACAAGCAGGATAGCTGCAGTGGACTGTACGTTGAGCCCGCACTCAAAAAAAACAAAACGATTCGGTCTTGAAAAAATTTTATCTTCTTTCGGTCTAAAATTTGGTAAAAGCGATTCGCTCTTGAAAATTCTTACTTTGAGTACGAATCGTTCTTAAATTCGAAATTGACCGTTAAAGATTCAAAAATATAAATAAAATTCTTGATTCAAGGAAAAATAGTTTTAGTTTAAGATCATTTCGTTCTTAATGTAAAAACGAACTCTCACTTTAAGCACCAATCGCTCTTAGGTAACATAAATAAGTCTAGATCATGCTTATTTTGAGCTCTAAAAGTTCCTAAAAAAAATCCGAAATCGTGCTCAACATAGCCAAAACGTTCTTGGAACTAAGAATTTAGCGATATATAAAAACGCTCTTTAATCAAGAAATTCCGTACTTAAATCAAGAACTTGTCTGGCTTATTGAAGTTTTGAAACTGAAAATTCTTGATTTAAGTCTGAAAATTCGGTTTGAATTAGTTCGTTTTCCTTGAACCAACAACAAATTTATTTTTTTCTGGAAATAGACCTTCAAGTACGAAAATTCTTGATTTTGCTCTCGGTGCGTCTTATCTATTCTTCTATATCTACTTTACTAACAAGTTAAAGCCGATTCGAGTTCTTGTTATGTTTGAACATAACTTTAAACAGAAACACACAACACTACAAAGGAGGCTAGTCGACTATACTGCTGTTTCAAGAACCTCCCGGTTCTATCATCAGTCAGCAGCTGTCTCCTCATGTCAGCATTGCTTTAATTGCTTGGGAATTGCAAGGCAGCAACAACCGACACCAACAGACGCAAAGTTGACAGAAGAATTTTTTCTTTCTTTCATTCTTCTTTCTTTTTGGCCCTACAATCTTAGTGTGAGCTATTTTCTCCCTACTGCTTTTGAGTTTTTAAGTCCCTCGAACAGGAGCATGGAGCAAACCTTCTTAGTGTGAAACCTCCCGAGCCTGAAACCAAACCAGGTCCCCTTTATGCATATGAAAAGAGATTCGGTCCAACACAACCAGTTTAAGCGTCATCATTATTATGAGGGCGGGTTTTAGAAATCATCTAGAAATTGGTATATTCGGGTGGGGTCACAGAAATCTTTTAGATATTTAATTTTTGTTTTTAATCCCAAAAAATTTTTGGTTATCAAAAAATTTAGAGAATTATTTTTTTTTCTAATAAAATCTATTTTGAACACCAGATTTTCCAATTAAAGTTCCATCTCTAAAAAACAGGGCTGAATCTCTCGCCAAAAAATTTCCCCTTATTCAGTTATGGGTTAATTTGATGTTTAACTAAAATGTTTTGATTGCGTTATATGTTTTATGATGCATTTTTAAATTTTAATTCAAATTTAAGTCATATTCTCCATAAATAAAATGGAAAATTTAAAACTATTTTGTTGCCGCCAAACATGAAGTATAACTTGCAACCCTTAATACGCTGCCTTTCAAGTAGATGGCGCTACCATCGACACACGGCGCTAGTCAAAAAAAACTATTTAACAAAACAAAAAACGAAGAAGGGGAGGCAAACCAATAAAAAATAATTTTTCGTAAAAAATAATATGGGGTTGGATTTGGGTTTGGGGGGGTAAGATTGCTCGGCCCCCCTTTTTTTTTTTATAAAGAAAAAAAAAAAAAAAGCAAAGGGGAAAAAGGGGGGGGGTTGCAGTTGAGTGGCCCGACACCGAAATACCCTGTACAATTGAGACACATGTCAAAACAACAAGGAAAAAACGTTCTGAACCGAACCGGTTTTAAACCGACCGAACCGCTTTTTGCTCCGTGAAACAAACCAAAAAAAAACCCGGTGGGTTTCAAAAATTTTAAACGAACCAAAAACCGAAAATAAAATGGTTCGGTTCGGTTCACTTTAGCTAGGTATTGAGTTACTGGCGAATAGTGAGCAAAATCAGCAATTAGCTTTAAAGTATTACGAAAATACTTAAAAAAGCAGAGTTGTTGTAAAAAACTAAGAACATAAACCTTAATCCAACCAATCGACCCAAAACTGTAATAAGCCAAGTCGTGATTGTATTATCCGTGGGGGGGACAACTCACATAACTTTTTATCTTTAATTGAGATTAGGTTGAAATAGAAAATGACTATGAGTATTTCTATGGCTGGTAGGCATGCAAAATTAAGGTTGCAAAAAGGAAGAACGACATAGCTCAGTAATTGTCAACTCTTTGGAAAAAAAGAGCTCCGACTATTTTTGAATTTGATTTCTTAGATTCTAGGAATCAAGCCTGCTATTAGAAGAAGGAAAAAATGTAGCTTAATCTCATTTAATGTTAATATACAACAAAATTCCAAACGATAATGAAAGCATAACGGATATTCATTCAATTCCTTAAAAAAATAAAATATCGATTGTTAGCGTTTACCTAAAGATTATTAAGATTATTCCCTGTTGTTTTGAAAATTTATTTATATGTGAAGTGCCAAATATGTCAGAGATTACTTGATCAGGTCAAAAGAAAATTGTAATTATTTGACGATTTTGATCCGCTTGGCTTTCAGTAGTCGATTTCAAACCGTGAAAGTTTCTAAACAACTCACAACAACGTCACTTGATATGTAAAGTTGTAGGATTTCAAAACGAAATGAGAACGTTTATACGGAAATTGCCGTCGAAATTTTGAACATACCCGATTAACTGAAAACCTAAGTCTTTGTTAATGAATAATCTGAACACTTGTATCAAAAATATTTTTCTTTAGTTAATTAAATGAATAAAAGTGAACCGAACCGAACCGAACCATAACCGCGGTTCAGTAAGCCCCAAAAACCATGCAATGAACCGAACCGGCGGTTCAAAAACTGTGTGAACCACTGAACCGAACCAGTCCTTATTTCCGAGTGGTTTGCATCCCTGCTCCATGTTACATACATTTGCACAACCACATGATCCCCTTTACCCATTTTCAATGGGTACAGGGTATAAAAACAAAAAGCAATTATCGTAGGTAAGGCTGTCTTCCAATTTTAAAGTATAGACACTTTTTGAAGATGTTGTAGAGGACATGTAAATGATAACAATAGTAAGGCTTAATACCTAACAGCTAGCTCTAGTCACAAATGTTGTTAAACCTACAAATCCCTTATGGTTACAAATTCCAGGGACGTTAGTGTAGGTACTTCCCCATATTACTCGTTGCTATTGTCTTTTGATAAATATTTATAAAGCTGCGATTTCTCTATGGTCGAACTTTAACCACAATATAAAATTACTTTAATGTACAATTATATTAATGATTACTTAATTTAGTTTATAATTATCTCACACAAATTGACGAGTCAAGCGTATGTAAATTAAACCTGATTATCAACCATTTCGTTATGGTACATTGCATTTGTTTAGTATTTTATTACGTTTTCAAAGTGCTTTAGGGTTATTTTCCCATTAAACAAATGCTTTTAAATAAAAAGTTTTGTTCACATATAAATATATTTCCCCTTCAAAAATAAAAATGTTAAAATTAGATATGAGCTCATAAAACAATGTCATGGAACTCTTAAAGTATCAACCAAATATATATAAATAGAGTTCCGTGTTAGTTCTTTGAAAATGTTGTAATTTTCCGTACAGTCTAAGCATTCTATGTCAACGAGAACAAAAACCTCAAGTGGTTTACCTTTTCTAATTTGTTTAAGTAAAGTTGCCTTCTTGTGGGCTTAACTTAATTTAAAAAACTAATTTCATGCCAACTTTCTATTTCTTGCAGACATTTTAAGTTCACAACTTTTTAACTGCCCCGAAACCACCAACAACAACAACACCACCGAACCAACACAAATTGCGGCTTTCACAGCTGCAAAAGCACAACCGCCCAAAATTTACACTTAAACCAAAGAGCAATTATGGATCTAAAACATAGTGCCAGCGGTGCTGTTGAGAGTGCTGATTCCTATATAGCCACCAGCAAGTCAACAGACATGATTACGCCCAAAGAGAAGGAGAGTAAGTCAACCAATGCAGCTCATGGGCCGCCAGAAGGTAAGTGTATATCAGGTAATTCGTGTATTTGGATTGTATTTGAAGTTTATTGTCCAAAAGTACGAGTACATAGTATATAAGTAGTGTTTACTCGTACGCATAGTTCAGGTGCTGGCATGTGGCCTTAACTGCACCTAAAGGTATGCAAAAGTTTTGTGTGTTTACCGTATGCAATCTGAGCACAAACACATGCAAAAACGGCAAACAAACCAACATACCACTACTTGTGCAGGGGTTTTAAAACTAAAAATAGCAAACATCAAAGCGTTTTTGCATTTTCAATGCCATGCAAAAAGTAACCAAAAAACGAAAATAGTGTTGCTTGCAATGGCGGCTGGCTATATGACATCGTTTCTGCATTTCTGAACAAAAGTTTTAATAAAAATTGTAAAGAAAAGAAGGCTAATAAAACAGTGCGCTTTTTAACTATGCTTTTTATATACTTTTTTTTGTGGAAATTGCAATGTGTGTTTGAACGCCTATTTCATTTCATTTTGTGTCATTTACAGAACACGGAACATTTTATGATAGACATATTAAACATTAAATTCATTTAGTAAGCATTTTAACTAAAAATGTAAGCGTGAATGCGAGAATTTAATAAAAAATTATTAACTTGTTATGTAAATAGACGAGAGCTTGTAAGTTACCATCAAAGACAGAAGAAATATAGCATTAATCTGCCTAACAGTCTGGTAGTCGAACACACAAATAACTCTAGGCAACAAGGTTCAGTATAATGACTGGTTCGCAGTTATTCTAGATGATTTTCGAGTGCTGGTCCATTTTTGGTAATTGGAGCTAAAAGTTGCTTAGAAAGGCGCTTTTTAAAGGCGCTTTTGTGAAAGATCTATACATTTGTTTTGACTCTAGTTGCTAAAATGGTATAGAACTATTTCTTAGCTTTAAATTAAATTATCCCAAACAATTCTACGATTTTCTTAAGCGAAGTTATAACATTTTGAATACAAGTGCTTAATGTGGCATTCTTTTGTACTGCCCATAAGTATGCAATGGGTGTAGTTGAAAATTTACATCAATATTATATACAAGGCATACATTTGACCAGTAGACGTTTGGTTATTTTCAGCACATTTATTCAGAATATTATATCAGAATTCGCTTAAAAAACATCGTAAAATTTTTGGAATAGTTTATTTGAATGCTAAAGAGTACTACTTTTCGATAATATCACAGTGTCAAAATAAAAAACGGACTCGCCACGAAACCGGGACAAAATAGGCATTTCCCAATTCCACTTTAACGGCAACTTATCGAATGTGGAATTGATTCCTGTTCTCTCCCAGCAACTTTAAGCTTAAATAACAAAAGAACTCGACGTGATGGACCATTTCCGAAGACAGATTCGAGCAAGCCTTCAGTATACTGAAAGTCAATTTTTGTTGATTGGTGTAATGCACTGGGCGTGTTCACCAGCATACACCAATCATCTAACAAAAAATCATCAATCAATAAAAAAGTGTTAGTCTGCTGTTGAACGAGTTTGATAGAAATTTCAGGCAACAAAGTTATCGATATATTTTTGTTGGCGGAATGTTTGAATTTTTGACGACAAAAAGCTTAATATAATTTATGACCGTCGTCACTAGCACCAACTGCTCCTGGAATTCCCCTTGAATTATTCCTTAAGACTTTGTTAGCCATTTTATGTTTGTTGTACGCCCGGCCCCGGCGAGAATGTGCACATAAAATCGAATATACGCTGGCCAAATCTTTTTCCTTTGTCGAAATATACATTTAGCATTAAGAAGGACAAATCCACGCAAAATAGGGTCTGAAAATGTTAATTTTAACAAAGGGACAATGGGCTAAGAGCAGAGATGGGCAAATAAGGACAATTCGTTCCAGTCCCGCCACAATTCCGACCACGACTGTCCCGTCCCGATCCCGACCAACAAATTTTAATTCAATATCGTCGCGCCTGATCCCCTACTTCTCTAGGGTCCCGCTGGAATCCCGTCGCGAGCCCATCTCAAGCTATGAGTCCTTAACGATGCACGGGACATCATGAAATAATTCTTAAAGTTGTTCATTCTATATTTTTGTACTGTCCCAACTAGTAGTGTGACCAAAAGTTTTGAGTTTCCTTCTACTTAGAGCTGGGCAATGACAAAAAAGATGAAGTAATGTCTCCTCCTGTTCTTCTAAAGAAATCGTTGTGAGCGACGCCCAAGCGTGCTGCATGCCTGCCAATAAGGCAATGACCCGTTAGGGCCCAGACAAGAAGTAAGATGTTTTCCGTTTTAGGTTAAACGAGGACCACGTGACCCTAGCTACAGCGCAAGCCAGAGATTATTCCATAACCAGGCGCCGGGTTTCATTCCTTGTGATTATCTTGTATGAGGATATGGGCATCCCTATCAAGCTCTTCTCTGGGAGGAGCTGAATGGTAGTGCCTTGACAAACTGTGTTGAGGTGTCCATGTACCCAAATGAGGTTACTACGCGTACGCATGGCTTCTTATTTTTGGAGTGGCGGCTTTTTAAGCTTCCCTTCTCCTCCGCAACAACCAGTAGTGCCTTCAGAGCCGTGGTGCGCGAACTTTTGGGAGTTGTGCCGGGGGCCGACACAGCATAAAGAGAAAGTGCTCTATAAATAGCACCACGTTTATTTGCTTTTTTTTTCCCCTTTTTTACCCGAATTTCGTAGCTACTGGCGAAACCACTTCCTCTTGCCAATGCATTTATTAAAAACAAAGAGGTTTCAACATTCATTTTGCATTTGCCTTCTCTAAATTGCGTGTTTGTTTACTTCTGACAGCTGTGTGCTTTCAATAACAAGTCATAAACAAGCAATTCTAAGGCTGCCTTCACACTGTTTGACACAGACACATGATAAACTAGTAGCAATTATTTCATGAAATTCTATGAATTTGACAAGCTATTCAAATTTGAAACCTAACAAAACGTAGAACTACTAGACGTCATGTCTCATGTGTCGAACAGTGTGAAGGCAGCCTTAAAAACTATTTCTTTACAGAGGAGAAAATTGTCAGCTGTTCGCTCTCATTTACGCTCTCTAGATACTTTTTGGTCAGCTGTTCGCTCTCTCTGGATACATTTGGGTTATGGTCGTCTCGCTCTAACCACAGTGATTTCCTACTGGCACTTTTGAGCACTATCGTTTAGCACCAGCAAAATTAAGAGGCAGCGCAAAGTTCCTCTCTAATATTTTTTGCTCCATGACACAATCACGAAAATAGCAAACATGATTGCGCATCATGCCCGCTCACCAGCACAATCTAAAATAGTCGATTTTTTGTCTTCGATTTATGCTGCTGAACACGCTCACTGATTACTAATCAGACATGTTCTTAGTTTCAGTAATTTTTATACATTAAACCAAAAGCAATTCCGATTCGATTTAATTTTCTGTTCTCAATTCCGAATGAAATTGATCACTTTTTACTTTTTGAAAGAAACCACAAGTCCAAGCGAAACGATCGAAAGTGGAACAATTGAAATTAAGGGTGGCTTTCTTTTACTTTTTTTCTGAACAATCAATTAAAGACTTAAATGAAAGCAAATTTTTCGAAAAATTCCTAAACTGATTACAGAATTTAGAAAAATTTACTTCAAGTACATCAAGCATGCATCTCTACAAGTGCGTTATTTGGCAATTACCTTACATTTCACCGACCAACAAACAAAACTAGAACAGGAATCAATTCCACATTCGATAAATTGCCGTGAAAGTGGAATTGGGAACTCCGGTCTGTTGCCTTTCATAGAGTAAAATTTCATGTGTAGAAAACTTACATGATTTTTATTACTGCGGTGAAAAGCAAAAAGCGCGAAGTATATTATTTTTGTATTATATTATTTTCGGTGGTCTGAGACGCAAATAACTTGTTTAGAAACAAAAGGGAAACAATTTGTTCGGCTCTGTTCGGAACAACAGAGAATCAGAAAGAAAACAGTTTCTTTGCAGACAACCTCAAAGTGACAAAAACCTTTTAAGAAATTTTTAATATAGAAAAAAAACAAGTGAGAAAGTCGGTCAAGCCCGACTATAATATACTCTGTACCTAGAGTAGGAGCTGAATGCAGTGCTGCTGCCGCGCTCATCTCTAAGTTTCTCTCTCTCTCTCTCCTCTCCCTCTCTCTCTCTAAGATTGTGCGGCGTTGGTTGTGAAAGGGTGGGAGGGGGGTGGCGGGGGTTATTCACTTATTTGCTCATAACTTGAGAACCGCTCATCCGATCTTTATCGTTTCTTCGGCAAATCGATACATATTGCTAATGACTAACTATCTCTAGAAAGTACGAATCATCTATCTACAAAACTGTGGGAGATATGACGTTTTTTCCAAATTGCGGGGGCGGGAGGGGGCGTGGCAAAAATTAAAAATAAACTTGATCTGCCTGCAAGTATAAGAAGCATGTGTCCCATACATGTCAAACCTCTATCTCTTACCATCTCTGAGATCTGTTTGTTCATACGAACGGACAGGACGGACAGACGCGGACATGGCTACATCCATTTCACAGATGAGGAGAAGGTTTTTCTTTTGAAAACGTCTTGTTACTATGATGGGAGATTAAGCCATAGGTCTAAAGCTAAGATCACACGAACAAATTTTGATGAGAGTTATATCATATTTGATCAAATTTTTGGCAAAACCAGAGTCTAAGTTTTGAATTCTGTAAAATCTTCAATTGTGACTATTTTTATTTAAATTTGGCCAAATTATTTTCCTGACAAAATGCCAGACTCAGTTCATAGCTCTTGTGGACACACGTTTATAAACTAATATCGTCACTATTTCATTTTAATGTCCTTATCCTAGGTAGCACAATTATAGCACCACGAAAGCCTTGAGCCTTACAACTGAGCCATTGCACCAACATTTCAAGTGGCTTTTACCTGTTTCCCATTTCTATTTGCAGGGTACAAAGTCTATGCACGACGCTGGGCGGTGCTCATTCTCTTTGTGTTCTATTCAGCCTCCAATGCCATGCAATGGGTACAATACACCATCATCAACAACATAATCACACGGTGAGCGAACGGGGAATGGGAATGGTAAAGGGAAATGGTTATGCAATTTGCCGTTGAGGTTCATGCATCATATTTAATTAAAAGTTTTCATGAAGCTCATTAAACCGCCTGAGACCGGGGAGGCGCCAAGTGGGCCAGAGGGCCACCAAATGAATGCAAAGTGGGAGCTGTCAGCTGCACCTTTTAATCCCGACCCGCTTTTTATTTTGGGCAATTTGCAGCTACTATGGCATTAGCGATAAGTGGGTGGACTGGACGTCCATGATATTTATGATAGAATATATTCCGCTCATATTCCCGGCCAGTTGGTTTTTGGACAAAGTGGTAAGTGGAGTGGCGAAAGCCTTGAAATTTATTGCACTCTATTGCATTGTCTTCCTTTTTGGGGTTCAGGGCTTACGCATCACCGCCCTGGTTGGCATTGTGGGCACTTGCATTGGGGCCTGGATCAAGGTTTTCTCGGTGGAACCCTCGCTCTTCTATGTGGGCTTCATAGGTCAGGCCATTGTGGCTCTGGCCCAGGTCTGCATACTCTCGCTACCCGCACGCTTGGCTGCAGTTTGGTTTGGTCCGGATCAGGTGTCCTCGGCCACCAGTGTGGGAGTGTTTGGCAATCAGGTAAGTAAGACAAATCTTGAAGAAATTCATGGTTATTGATGTGCTCTGCACTTGCCATCAGCAACTAAGCTAGTTTGGGGCCACAGAAATTTGCATTAACAACGAAAAGGCAGCTACCCATTTTGGGTAGATTGATGCCGAAAGCGGCAAACATGTCCCACTGACATGCAAAAATGCCATGCCCCTTTTTCCAGCAATCACGAAATTGCCAAAAGAAACTGCAAGGATGTCTCCCCATCCTACTACGCATCAGTGCAGCATCGGTTCTATGATGCTAATGCAAGTGGAAGGAAAAGCACTCTTTGTGCGAAATCAATTTGATGCACACAGTGAAAGACAAAGTTCCATTTATTCAGCTAGGCAAACAAACGACGAGTTGACCTCTTGAAATTCGTATAAGTGATTACCTGGACGTGAAAAACGGAGGAGGAGGCGGCGACTACGTAAAGTGGACAATTGAAATGTCACTTTCAAATGTGACTTTGGGTTGGCATATTGCGGTTGCAAACTGCAGATGAAAGTGCACACACAAATTGCGGTTGGCCAAGACATGATATTTGATTTGAAGAATTGGGTGCCGCCACACAAGGGGAAAGCTTGGTCATTTCTGGGTGAAAATTTAATTTGAAGAAGTGTGAGAGAGGAAATATGTGGGGGCTTAGAGAACATTTTGGCATGGAATAACACATTTTGTTTTTTTATTTAAATTCAAATTCTGTTTTCAATGGATAAATCGAAATGCGAACTAAAAGTTGAAACAAATTATTCTTATAAAGATACTAGCATATAACCCGCTACGCCTTCAACAGTATAGAACCAATGCACAACCACTTCCACCACAACAAAAAAAAAAAAACACCTACATCCCACCCACATACGACACACTTCCCCCCACATGCCCACACCCACCCACTTCCCATCCACTTACCACCCAACAAAAATATACCACCAACCACCCCCACCCCACTACCAACTTAACACCACCCACTCCACCCCCATTCCCCCCAATTCCCCCTACTTCCCAGTGGTAATCCCAACGACATAAACAAAAACAAAAAAATAACAAATTTATCATTATAAACCATTATAAACCTATATCAAATAAAAAAAAATATTTTTCTCCAACAACACTCCGGGAGTAAAGGAGGTAGTAGAATTATTATTATAAAAAAATTTTTAAAAAAAACTGTTTTTTATCACCACAGCAAAATAAACCAAACCAAAATGCAAAAAATAATATTTTTTTAAGTTATACCCTATTTCCACCCCAGAGGGGGAAATTCATTTTTGAAATGACAAGAAATATTCCAAAAATTACGCTTAAGTTTAAGTGCCGCCTATTATTTAAAACAAATAAAGCAGCTGTTTTTATCAACGTGTCAAAAAAAAATGACGATTTGTCAATGGAAACGGCAACATTTTCAGAAATGAAAACAAAAGAAATGATGCCAGTGGAAGTGGGATATTATACTTGAAAAAGTAAAAAATTACGCCTTTTTTAAGAAAAGCTCCCGGAAAATATGATTTTTTTGAAAACCTTTGTAAGAAAAAGGTTATCAGCTACAACTTTGCTGAAAATAGTTTGCAGATATCAACAAAACTGAATGAGCTGTTCGCCCAAAACAAATCACACCCTTTTTTTTGGTTGTCACATCCAATTTCAAAAACTTAGCTACGAATCTAGCCAAACGCAGCTAGAAAATTTACTCAGTTCAATTGCTTCATATTTTCACCGTTCAGCTTCAAAAATCATTTAAAATTACAATTAAACGCAAGTATCGATACGGTACGGAAAGTTATCCATAAAGCTTAATATCTAAGAAGATTAAAACAAACAAAAAAAACCCAACACTTCATACCCAACGTAAAGATCCTCGTCAAGTTTTTCCTCGAAATTATATGACTTGACATGTCCCATATTATCAGATGGTACGCCTCACCACAACACCCTTCTCACGGCTATGGTGACGGGACATAAAGTGTTCTTCTTATCGAATATCATGGAAATAATGGGAAAAACCATCATTTCCATACAAGTTGAAGCGTTTTTTAACTGAAAACTTCACGGTATGCGATTCCTTCTTTCGAGTCATATAATTTCGAGGAAAAACTTGACGAGGATCTTTACGTTGGGTATTAAGTGGTGGGTTTTTTTTTTAGTTTTAATCTTCTTAGATATTCAGCTTTACGGATAACTCTCCGTACCGTATCGATACTTGCGTTTAATTGTAATTTTAAATGATTTTTCGAAGCTGAACAGTGTAGATTTAAGGCTTTTTGGACAATTCGCTGTTCTGCAGTACGTGAAAATGTTTTTTTGGTGCGGACTTTCATATTATTTCCATAATTTGATGGGTTTTTAAGAAAATTGCATACAACACTTTAACTTATTTCAATTTTTTGTAGCAATTTGCTTGTACGTAAGAATTCACTCCTTTAAAACCATTATTTTGCTTTTTTCTTCATCCGTTAGTGCTTTACCGTCCACCACAGTATTTTTTTGCTACTTAAAACGTTTATACGATGTCAAAATAAAAGCTTCATTGCGCTGAGTTTTACTCAGAATGATGAAATCACGTTTGTCCCTATTCAAGTGCATGATAAAAATATGCCATTTTAGAAGAGCTCGTTGAAAAAAATTTTTAAACAGAAGACTACGTTTTTTGAAAAAAATTGTTTTGTTATTCAATAAATAATAAAGTACTGAATGCTAAAAAATATTTGCCTTTTGATTCAATTTGATTGTTTCAGTCAAATAGTTGTATATTCGCGTTAAAATGCTTGTCCCTATTCAAGTGCATGGCAGTGTATATTTGGGAACGGTTTCTGTTAATAAAAAATGTGTTGCTTACTTTTACGCGTTTCCTTAAGAGAAACAAATTTTGTCATTTATTTGGGGTTATGTTAATAAGCTAAAATTAATGTTTGTGCTCTGTTAATTAACATTAAGTAAAGCTATTAAGAATTCCTTTCGCTCAGGAACAGGTATATCAAAGTAGGGCAGGGCCGGTTTTAACTTACGCTCTCTTTTTATATGAAGCTTTCTTCTTCCCTTGGCACGATATTAAAATCATTTAACGGTCTTTCTGTTTTGCCTTAGTTCAGGTGGTCCCCTACTACTGACTTTCCTAAATTAGTTCGCTTTTTTCAATATTTCACTGGAGTTTTTGTAGGTTGACCTATTTTCTGACTTGTCTTGATCTAAGGAACCACTGGAGCTTGACCTTGTGTTTCTTGGTTTTCTTTATTATACAACTTATATATAACGATACCTAGGAAAACATAAGGCAAATCAATTTCCTACTACATATATGTACATGATGAACGCTTAGTAGCTGAGAGTGTAAGCGATTAGGGCGTGACCTCGATGTCATTTGGTGCGAACAAATCGTGTCTACTTGTCACATAGCCGGTTAAACTTAAGCTTTATTATCAGAACTATTCGGTAAACAGCTTATTTTAGGTTTCAGACAGTTAAATTAAGAGTCTAGATCAATTGATGTCACACTGCATTAAACAAATTCAGGCTTGATTTCTCATCTTCAAGATAGCACTTTCTGTCACATAAACTAACAAATAACAGTGTGAAGGTGCCTTCACACTTGTCACATATCTCTTAAGAGAGCTTCTGTCATGCAAATATGTCAATAGCAAATTAAATATCTCTAAATATTTAGAATATGTAGCCTTCTTTGATGAAATAGAACAGTTCAATTTCTCTTTAAAGAATTTTGACAACCGACTTTTAAGAAATAAATGACAAGTGTAAAGGCAGCTTAAATTTATTTGAAGCATAACATCTATCTAGTAGATGAGAAAATAATAACAGGAAGCAGTTGGAAAGAAGTAAGAAGGCCACAAAAAAGAACGAAGCGTTGAAAGATTTAAATGGTCAAACTTTGGACATCTAAAATTGATGATTGCAGTGCATTTTGTAGCACCAGTTGGCCACAATAGATTTTCCTTCCTCTGGCACTGACACAATTTATCTGGCTCTGAGCCATTTTATTTTTATTTCGGTGGACGTGGACGTTTAGTGGGCATTTGACACCATAAAACAATTAGAGCAATGTCAGCAAGATGATACTTAAATGAGGCCAGAGGTGGAAGGGGCAGGATGTGCAGCCTAAACATCAGATGACTAACTGACAGACACATTGCATCCTAACCTCGTCATTGTGTGCGTCTGTCATATTTGCTTAACGCTCGAGTGCAGATGAAAAGGCTTATAATTTCCGCTTGTTGTTCACCTACACAGGTAGGAAGTCACAATGGGATGTGGATGTGACAATATGAGATGATGATGATGATGTTGGGATGTCAGGAGGGTGTTAGCGTCTGTCAATTTGTGCCTTACACCCAGGAAAAAAAATGGTTTAAAGTGTGGCCAAGCGAACTGAAGATGCCACTTTCATTAGTGTGCGTAAAGTTATGTAAGTTAGACAGAATAAGTCGGACACAGGCTTAACAAAGCTTACACTGTCCTCTGCATTGAAATTGTTTTTTACAGTGTAGTCAGCCTTACCTTTCGATGGCTGCTGCTGCCACTGCTGTTGCCTCAAGAGCGGAGGTCAAGTGGTTGGCGCGAAAGTTACTCAATAGAGAAATGCAAATGGCTTTGGGTAAGGTTTAAAGCCAACTAGAGATTATGTCGAAATGCCAAGCCGAACTTGTGCCCAAGAGCTGAGCAAAAACTCGCACAAATATTCATAAAAAAAAAGAAAAAAATACCAGCGGGAGGACGCGTACAGATGGCCCACATGCTGTGACATTGAATGGCTGGAGGCTTCTCCTTCCTCAATCGGATTGCTCTGCCTTATCTGGCAAGGCCAAGGCACCACACGCATTCACGCCTCACGCCCCACGCCCCACCCAGCACCCCGGCCACTTTCGCTGATTCCTGACAGGCTGAGCTGTGTGTGGCGGATTTGCTAGAGCAACAGCATCGGGTTTGGCATTGTTGCCAAAGTGCTGAACAAACATAGTTTCTTTTCCATTTTTTTTTCTAGTTGTAACAACAGCACTTTTTAGCCGTGTCGACGCACATGTAAACATGGCCAGGGAGAAGATAAAAACGAAGGTTTCTTTTTTTTTACTACGCCCCATTGAAGACACACTTCTCCGGTGGCCAGTAGCAGCAGCAGCTTATGGCGGTCTTTTGTGCCCGTCTCATCAAATGCACAAGCAGCTCAATATATTCCTTGTTGATGCCGTATTTTAATACAATTTATGCAAATTGTGGCAATTCTATAAACATTTTCATTTGTATTTTTTAAATTGTGCGCATTTTTATGCATTCTTTTATGATTTCAGTTACGAGTTTATTTTATTGATTTTGTTTGTGGAAAAGCTGGAGAATAATTGATGGTCATTGTTTGAAATTGAAAATGTGGTTTATTAGACTAATTACACTAGGCAACAAGGTCCTGTTTATTGAAGGGTGAAGTGGTGATTTTAGATGATTTTCGTATGCTGAAATGGTCCTTCATTTAGAGATTTGTAGCAATTTGAACTTTAAGTTTCAAAATAAGCTTAAAATACTAAAATTCAGCACAAGAAATTCATCTAGAATTGTTGCCTAGTGTTATTAATCTATTCTAATGACTGGTCGTTAGTTTTATGATAGTGTGCGTAAAGCAACAAATGAGTATGTATGATAGAATATGTGCGGAAACTTGGCATTAAAGACAGTGAATTTTCTCTTATGCTAGTGAGACAGAACCAGTCGTTGCTCTTTGGTTTGCCACCCTTTAGAAAGTCCATCCCTCAACTAGGGATGTCGAAATATCGATATCGAATAACTTTTGACGATATTTTTGTAAATACTTTATTTTGTTTTTTTCCACAAAATGGAAGGTTTCCCAAGGGCATTCTCCTGGATATTAGTAATATCAGTTATATGTAATATATCAAAAATCCTCAAACTTCATTTAAAGACTCATCATCGGGGGTGCCACCGAAATCTCTAGAGATTTTGCCTACGGTTGGTTTGTAAATCCTTCGATAAAATCGTCGTTGCCACAAACATAAAGAGATTTATTTTCTTATTAGAAAATCTAGTTAGAGGCACCAGTTGTTCCTGTTGAAGTTCCATCTCTTAAAACAGGGCTGAATCTCTAACCAAAAAAATCTCTTGTTTTAATTATGGGTTAAATTGACATTTAAATGAAATTTTTTGATTGTGTCATTTGTTTCATGATGCATTTTTAAATTATAAATTAATTTTTAGTCATATTCTCCATAAATAAAATGCAAGGCTTAAAAATTTGTTGGCGCCAAACATGAGGTATAACTTGCCAGCCCTTAATCTGCTAGCTGCCAAACAGATGGCGCCACAATGGGTAAACGGCGCCACTGATGTGGTTGGTTTAGATTAACATGAAAGACTTTGGTTGTTTTTTCTAAAAATTATTTAAACGCAAATTTCAATGTTTAAACTACATTCAAATAATAATTTATTCGTTTGATGCAATCTTTCCTAGAAAATAATGTTGCTTACATTTCCCAAAATCTATTTTGCTTGCTAAAATTGTATGGGTGGTGAATTTTGCTAAATCTCCTTACAAAACAAGGGAGATTTGAAACCAACCAAAAGAAATTTCTGTGGCACCTAAGAATTGGAATTTGGTAGGAAGAGGTTTCTTCCGGGATAAGACTTTTATTTTCAGTATTTATCGTTTTGCTGAAGTGTAAACAACATAGTTTTCGAGTGCTCCGAATATGTCAACTTTTGTGACAACCAAACAATATTTGCGATTAAGTTTACATTGCTGCTTTGATTTTAAGAAAAATTGTGATGGGAGCCATCAAATGCTGCGAGATGCTAACGGGGAACATGCTCCAAGTGAAAAATAGCCCATATTCAGTGTGGCAAGGTCATTTTCTGTATTTGGTGGATTGATATGATTTGCTACAACCGGGTAAAACCATCACAGGGCAACTCTTTCGAACTAAATTGATGCGTTTGACCCGAGCATTGAATGAAATAAGGCCAGAATACGAACAAAGGCACGATAAGGTAATTTTGCAACCTGACAATGCCCGGCCACATGTTGGGCAGTCGGTCAAATCATACCTTAAAACGCTGAAATGTGATGTCCTACCCGTACCTCCGTATAGTCCAGACATTACCCCTTCTGGCTAGTATTTGTTTTCGTCGATGACGCATGCCCTTGAGGATCAGCACTTTTGCTCTTTTGAAGAACTTCAAAATTGGATCAATTCGTGGGTAGCATCAAAAGACTTATCTTTTTTTGAGATGGTATTCGAAAATTGCCCGAAAGATGGGAAAAAGTAGTGTCTAGCTATGTACAATACTTTGTAAAATCAATTTGCAACAAATTTTTCGTTACGACTTCACGAATCCTCCTTCTTTAATTTTTTTAAGAATTTCGTTCTTGGAATCGAGTTAAATTAGTTCTCAATTTTGTTATTATAGTCAAGGGGAGTGAGAGGAAGCAAACTTTGAGAGAATAGCGTTGGACACGCTCTCACAGAGAGAGAGGGGAGAGAGCGCTGAGTCTGTCGTTGTCAGATGTGAGCGGTTGGCCGTAAATTCATTTAATGTTGAACATCTCGACGATGCAGAAAGAATCGAGCAAAGGATTGTATAAAATAAAGACAATCAGGCTTGTTCTCAATTCACTTCGGTTTTCGTATAAACGCTTGTACTTGAACTCTAAGTTAACAAGGTTTTATGGAAAGTGACACTTAGATCAACGGTTACTAGATCCGGTTTGATTGAAATCGGATTTGCTTAAGCAGTTGAAACCGATAGCTAAATGCCAAGTGGATTCAATTCGTAGAAAAAGGAAGTCTTGATCTAGTAACCATAAATTTTTTGCTAATAGAATCGAAAACAAAAGTTTGTTAGAAAACAAGGAATTGAGAACAGATGAATAGTTTTTTAACATTTCATTTAAAAAAAAAAATACTCTTGAAGAAAATTGGATCAAGGGCCCCCACGTTTTCTAAGCGAACAAGACGTCTACTCGACCACCCTGTCGAGCAATTGCTGCCTGACAAAGTAAAATCATTTAGAATATGGTTTTGACGCGACTTGTAGCTTATGGATGTTGGTCGAGTGGGCTAAGCTGCCCGTCGACTGTGTGTTTCAGTGTTCGAGGGTTGATGGTGAATGGGGGGACCAACACCACGTCGGTCGGATGGGTCGGGGTCGATCGTATATCTCACAGGAATCATGAATTTTCACTCATACCGTACTTTTGAGAACGAATGCTCTTGATTATCTGACTAAAATTCTCTATTTTTTCTCTGAATGTACAGCTTACATGTGGTTTTGTGCACATTTATTTTTGGTTTCTGTTGTTATGCACACTTGAAAAAAATCCTTTAGTTTTCTACGAAAATTGAGTAATTTTCTCCATTTTTTAGAACTTTTGGTCTTTACAATCCGTCTATTTACCCGTCTTCACAATAATCAAAACCAATTATAAAATATTTACTTTTCGCGATTCTTGTGACCGTTTTGATCTACACCTCCTATTTACCCGTCTATTTACTCGTCGGTTTAACAGACTTCATGGCAATCTCAACTCATATATGAATTTTGAAAATTATAAGATTTTTTGAGTCGTTTGACCTTTCGTTTAGCCGTTCTTGAGATATAAATTATAACTATTTCCTTAATTGGAAATAAAAACTCTGCTGGGTACTTAAAACGGGAGCTTCGAAGGAACGAAATAAACGACCTTCCCTTCAAAAATTTGACAGATTGCAAATATTTTTTGAATTTTTTTCCCTCCTGTCAAAAGTCATTAAGCATTGAGTGCGCTCAACTTCCGCTAAACTCGATTTATAGGCCAAAACAATTTGGCAAACAAAATGATGAAAATGCATGTGCAAAAAGTGGACCTGTCACAGCAGCTGCCGTTGGGCATGGAAAATGTTTTTTGCGCTAGAAAAGCGCGAAAAACTTTGACGAAAACAAAAACACAACAACAACTGCAGCAGCAGCAGTCAGAGCTGAAGCTGGTAGCAGTGAAATGGTCCCTGCTACGCTAACGTTAACTATAAATCAATTACACAGGGACAGCTAAATGGAAAAAAGGGGCGAGAGAATGCAAGAGGGAATATTTTGCATTTTTTTACTAAACGTGTACATGTGTATTTTACAGTTAGGCGTGGCCATTGGATTTGTGGTACCACCCATGCTGGTGCCCAATTCGGAGGATCTGGAAACAGTGGGCAAAGATTTGCAAATGATGTTCTATCTGGTGGCTGGACTCACCAGTGTGTTGCTGGTGTTGATGGTCCTCTGTAAGTTTGGCTAAAATCGTATTCATTTTTGGTATATTAATTGTCTGGTCTCACAGTCTTTCAGGACAAACCACCCACACCGCCTTCGGCGGCCCAGGAGACATCCCAGCGTCTGGAGAATAGCGAGGCAGATCAAGTCAGCTTCCCGCAATCGCTAAAGAATCTGTTGACCAATCGCAATTTCATTCTGTTGTTGCTCTCCTATGGCATCAATGTGGGCGTATTCTATGCCATTTCAACGCTGCTGAATCCGGTAAGTGGTTTAATTAAGCGAATACACAACCCAAATCCTTTACAAAACTTTCTTGCATATGAATTGCAGGTGGTACTGATGTATTATCCCAATCATGAGGTGGATGCAGGGCGGATTGGTCTAAGCATTGTTTTGGCTGGCATGTTGGGTTCGGTAGTCTCGGGAATTGTACTGGATAAAACACACAAATTCAAGTAGGCAAAAGTTTTAACGAGGGTTGCCTTTTATATTTCTATGACTGGCAGTTTTTAACCAAGGCTGCAAACCGGCTCTGATATAAGCCTTAAAGAACTGGTTCGGTGTGGGTTCGTCGAACCGGATCCCCCTGTATACAAAGAAAAGCTTTGGTTTAAACAATCATTTAAGTCAATTTTTGAAGATCTTTAATTACTTTCTCAATATTATGACCGGAAAAAAACTATTTTATAGTACCAGAGATTAAAACCGAAACGAATAACGGTTAGGGTTACGGTTACTGTTTTGGCCAATCGCTTTTTCCGGTTACGGTTATATTACAGTTGTGGGATATGGGTTACGGTACGGGATACGGTTATTAACCTTATTCTGTTTCGGGTTTCGGTTACAGTTACGATTATTGGTATAAAATATCACTGGGACAAATCATGCTGATAAAAAAACTCCATTTGGAATCTCATTTATTCAGTTAAAGTACTAAATGCTTTAGTTTTGCGCTTTGTGACGCAATCTAATGCCATCATAAAGGCACACGAAACAAAAAAACTGTGCAGAAACTTTTTTTCTTACATATATTTACATACATAAGCATGTTTAAGGCCTTCTTTTTCATTCACATTCAGAGAAAGAGTATTTTGGAAAAAGGTGATCGCGCAAACAACAACAATATGTGTTTTTTATACAAACAAATAGTCATAACAAATAAAAGAAATTGACTTTCTTTTCTTTTTATTTGTTCATAAAATAAATTAAATATATCGAAATTTGTACTAGTAAAAGAAAAAACCCAAAATTACACGGGGATGAGGAAAGAGGGGGGTTTGAGCGGCACGGGGGGTTGTAGGCCACTCGAAACGACAAAAAAATTTAATCAGCTATACCAAAATCTTTTACCCCACCTTCTTTACCTTTTCTTTGATTTTTTCCTGAATACCCACAAAAAAAAAAAAAACACCAGAAACTTTTTTTTTCATTTTCTTGGAATATTATACAAAATTTTTTTATGACGTATGTAAGTATGAGGGAAATATCTTTGGTCATTTGCCTTTTTGGTAGACATATGATCAAAGGGGAGAAAAGATTTGTAACAAAAGTCGGTTTTGACTTTCAAAGAGAATATTGCAATGACGCGCAATAAAATAGAGGGGAAAACTCTCCAAATAGGTCAGAAAATTTAAAAAAGGCAAAAAAAGAAAAGCCACAAGAAAAAGTGCTCGTATATAAAAGAAAACAAGCCTGATGCCGTCAATCAATTTTGACACTTCATTGATATTTCTTAATTCAGAATATGAGACAAATTGTTTATTTTTTTCTATTTAATAAAGAATAATGGCTTAAAACTACGAATTTTGAACTTTTAGATGGGTGGCTCACAACCACCCACAAATTTTCGAAATGTCAAAAAATCCCTTTTTTCAATTTTAAAAAAAAAAAAAAAAACCAAAATTTTATTTTTAAACCTATGATTTGGGGAATCTTTTACCTAAAATACAAAACTTAACAGAACGAAAAAAATATTGATTTTTTTGACGAGTTATGTTCGAAAAACAAACTATGTTCACAAACCCCCCACTCTCCTATTTTTTCTGTTTTGTTTTGATAACCGGTTATGCTAATAAAGGTTAGGGGGTTACGTTACAAAAAAAAAACATTTGTTCGGTTTTAAGTGTGTTTAAAGTGTTTTTACGGTTAAGGGTTTCAGTTACGGTTTTAATCTGTGTATAGTAATAAATCGATTGAATTGATAATTAAAGATGCTTTTTAGAAATCCAATCCATATTGCGATTTCGAAAAAAAGAAACATAAGTAAAGGTGGAAAAGAGAAAAGCAAATGTAGAACATTTATACTTGGAATTTGAAAGATTATTTGAACGATATTCGACTTTTAAAAAATTAACAGAAATTATTAAGTCCGGTTTAAAGAAGACTTGAAAATGACTCATTTATGCTCAAAAGTGATTTATTGAAAGACGACTTCAAAGCTCGCAAATCATTGGAAGTATGATCAAAGAGAAAAGGGCTATAAAGGACTCTTCAAGAAGAGTTTTTGTTAGGGTACCATATTCTCCCGAATTTACTTTGTTTATTTTTTAGACAAAAGACTCAAAACACATCGAATGTGATTAGAAATTTCATAAAATGCTGGTTGGGTATGTGTAGACGGTTAGTTACCAAAGATTTGACAGCTTTTTTCAACTTTATCTTAAAAACTTTTACGATTTTGACTAAACAATGTAGGGCAAAAAGTGTAGTGTTCCGTAGCTGAGACTTAAATAAACAAACGGTTGGAACATTTTAACTTCATTCGATTGATTCTTAAAATATAAATCATAAAGTTGGTCTAAGCTACAACTTTGCAATATATTACTTGTCAAAATTTGTATCTGGTTTAGTTTAGTTGGAAAACTAAAAAAAATTTTTAAAAAACTTGTTTTTTGCAGCATTTTGGACCTTTGAGTATAGAGATGTAATTTTTTTATTTGATACAAAGAAATGTGTTGTAGATCAAGACAAGAGTAACAACTTTGCTAATGATATAAAAGCTAAGGTCAAAGTAGTTCACTAGATATGGAAATCCTATTCAGAAGCTGAAAACTTTAAATTCCAGGAAAAAGAGAGATAACAAAAAAAAAAGAAAGGTTTAATGGAGCTGTAACCGGTTTGAGTTGAACCTCCGGCATTTTTGGAAAGCCTTAGACCGAACCTGAGCAGATCAAATTTTCTGTTCGAACCTGAACCCGAACCGGAATAAAATAAAATCAAAAATGGTTCGATTCAAAAATATGTTTCTACTAAATTTTTCCTGTATCTATAAATTTCCACTACAGCTTAATGCACTCATGCAGGTTTTGTGAGTTTAAATATTAGTACATATTCAGAAACCGTTCTTACATGCCAACCAATCTTGGAATCAAGAAACCAAATTGACTTAGATCAAAAATAGCTTGCAAATAAACGTTAGACGTGTTGCTGAATTGAATAATCGGCAAAAGGAACTAATTAATGGAAGTATCAATAATTCTGCCTCATGTCCATCTTCTGGAGTGAAAACTGAATTTTTCGCAAAGAAGCAAGAAAATAATGAAAATGTGACAATTATAAAACCGGTGGAGGACTTCTTGATTCGTTTTTTCTCGAAATTTAAAAATTGTTTTTAAATCTTCTTTTGTATTAAAGTTGAAAATGATGCATTTCTAAGAGTTAATATTTCTGAGCACAAATTTGATTGAAACACGCATTTTACGATGTTAAAGTTTGGAATAGTTTTTTTCGGATTGATAACAAGAATTTTCCAACTGTTTAAAACCTTAGGCTTGTTGTAACTTTATTTAAGTACAAACAAGTTCGAGTTGTACTTAAAATTTAATGCACTTAAACCTTTTTTTGTAGTCGTTTTTTTTTACCCCCGCAACAAGTTTCAGCAGGCACTAGAGAAAGTTTTTTTTTGCAGCCTGGCAGCAGCCTCATAAATTTTAATTAATTGAATGGCTCTTTGCTCAATTCCCAGGGAAACCACATTGGCGGTTTATACACTCTCCATGGTGGGCATGTGGATTTTCACTTTTACCCTGGACACGGGACACATTGCGGTGGTGTATCTGACTGCTTCGCTGCTGGGGTAAGTTTTTCCATGGAGCCTACCACAAAATTGAATCATAATTTAAATGTTATCGCAGCTTCTTCATGACTGGCTACCTGCCGGTGGGCTTTGAATTTGGCGCCGAGTTAACTTTTCCCGAGCCGGAGGGCACCTCATCCGGTTTGCTCAATGCGTCGGCTCAAACTTTTGGCATTGGCTTCACGCTGTTCTACTCGGAGCTGTTGACCTCTTTTGGTGACATTGCGGCCAATGTGTCCATGGCCTTGATGCTGATAGTGGGCACGATAATAACGGCCTGTACCAGGTCCGATTTGCGTCGGCAGAATGCACAAGCGAACAGTGGAAATCCCTAAATGCACACGCACCCGCACCCGCACACTCACACACACACAGAAGCACACACATGCATTCCACTGTCGCCTGTTTGTATGCTTTAGAATTTATGCATATCGTTTTTAATTTTTAATTTATTTAATGATTGTTGGTTATTCGTTTCTGTTGTAGTTTTAAGTGAAATGTGTTGAATTTTACAATGTTTATTAAACACACACACACCCAAACACACAAGTATGAGTAAGTTTAGGCAGTTATTTTTGATATATTGGCCCACAAGTGAGATTTAGTGAGTAGGCTGTAAATGTTTAATGTACAATTATTATGGAAAATTAGCTTTATCTCTTGTTTTGCCATTTTTACAAAGCAAACAAATGTCACCACGCACACACGCACACACAGAGACAGAATTGTTAAATTGTAGCCAAAAGTGTAAGAGAAATTGATATAACCCGCAGAGTATTATAGCCTCCAAATATTATATACATATATATATATATTGTTCGGTCTAGCAAATGTTATTAGTTTATTTCTCACTGCTTAAAAAGTATATACCCCCAGCTAAACACCTTAGAGAGGTCTATTTTAAACCCTTCCAGGCTAAGTAGGACCTTAATTTAGGGAAACGTTTGGCTAAAGATGAAGAAACTATAGTACATATATATATTCTATCGCGTTAAAAGAATGTTTGCTGGGAATTTGTACATACATGCTACACCACACATACTGTTTAAGCCAACCTCCAGGCCAAAACAGGGGAAACAGTTGGACGCTTGAAAACATACCACAAATAAGACAAAACACCAAACAACACTCAAACTAAGTGCATAGCAACAGTGGCTTAACCAATTTCTCACAAAAATGTTCTACCCAAAAACAGAAAAAAAAAAAACAAAATTTCCCTTCTAAAAAATGTAAATATTTCAAACTGTAGCTTAAGCTACCCCAAAAAGATACACCTAACACCTAAACCCACCCAGAGAAAGCTACTGTTACATTATGTACATATATATATATATATAACATGGATATCCATGATATTGATATCCTACAATCATATCGGAAGAAACTTATAATTTTTGGAGTATTTACAATTGCCAAACGCACGCCGCGTAGCCAAATTAAAGTCAAATTTAACATAGAAACATACTAAGAACATATGTATGCAACACTCCTGGTCACCTTGGGATGCACTAATATCACAATTGAACCTTTCACTGATTTAGGGGCAAATACAATATAGTTCAGGAAATACAATATTTTGCACCGCAATTACATATGCACATATGTATGTCTGCAAATGCATGCATTTTCAATGCAGACGATTTCGATCAGATCATGTAGAATCAGAATTCAAAAATGTTTCCTCTTCCAAAAAGCGACTGTAATTTTTGGCTTTTAACATCAACAGACCATTTATTTTCAATCGATCCTATTGATGGCTAAAAGATTCGGTTAAATTCGTTAATCGTTTCTAGAAATCAATCAAATTCGGCCTAAAAGTTGGTAAGGGTGGTCACGGTACAAGATATTCAGATCCTTTCCATACCGACTTTTATTTTACTTTTTTGGTGTGAGAGTTTTGAAAGCATAGCAATAGCATATTTGAAATACTTTCGTAGCTGTGCTGTTGAAAAAGAATAGCATAAATAGAAATAAAAAAAAAAAATAAAAAATTAATTAAAACAAAAGATGGAAAAATTATCAGATGTAAAATTTTTAAAAGAAGTCTTTACTCAAAATAAGAAGCCTGCAGTTCTTACCATTTCTGAGATCTGTACGAAAAATGGATAGGAAGACAGACGTGGCTATATCGACTTAACTGATATAAAATATTGTTCGCAGATTCTTCCTTCTGTTTGTTACATATGAGCATATCCTGAGTTACGCCCCTTATATTCAAGCCCCAAATACAAATTTAACTATACTGTTAAACTCAACAGACCATTCTCCCCCTCTGACAACATTGAATCC
Source organism: Lordiphosa stackelbergi (assembly GCA_018904235.1). NCBI lineage: Eukaryota > Metazoa > Arthropoda > Insecta > Diptera > Drosophilidae > Lordiphosa > Lordiphosa stackelbergi. The sequence continues at coordinate 17,450 of JAEIFU010001433.1, read as the reverse complement.
ATTATTTTAAGAGTTAAGACATTCCGTTTTTAGGGGCTCACACCTTTGGGGAAGCTGTGTTTTGACGGAAGACAGATTCTTTAAAAAAATAATTTTTGTAGGCAAAGTATTTATAAGTATTATCAAAGACACTACACATAGTAGATGCCGTGCCTCATACAAACTTTTTTATTTATCGTTTTGAAGCTTGTTGGCAGGCAAAGAAATCTAAAAATAGAACAAGCCTTTCACAGCTGCCAAGGTCAACTTAGTTTCGATTTTAATATTCCTCAACATCAATCCAGGAGCAGAACTGAAAAGAAAGTTTTTTTTTTTAAATTCATTTCTGCCTTCATCTATTGACTTCGTCTTTGCAACATCTGATTTGGCCATTCCGACTTCCTGAGGCCCAGCGATATTGTTGTTGGCCGAATGATTACATTGGCTTTACAGCAGTGCCGACCAAAAAAAATTAAAAATGCAAACAAACGCAAAAATTATTTTTTTAAATCGAACAAAAAAAATTTCGTTATGAAAAAAAAGTAGATCTTGCCTCAACCGGGGCTTGAACTCACAAATCAAAAATGAATGCCTACCTCCTGAGCTAACGCTCATCCAAAAGAAAGGGGAGCTAAATTGCAATATATGGATCCTCATAAATGAAACTAGAAGCAAAAATTGGGATCTAATGTCAGCTCCCACGAACAAGCACTTTTTATTTCAGATGCGTCATCTATAATATCTATAAATCTTTGGTGCTATTGAACTCTTTCAGCTTAGAGTTGTGTACTATGCTTTCGAAATTCTCACAGCACAGCATCGGATTTTGGATTTTTTGCTTTTGCTTTTCATGTGAACTACGATTTTGTCAAAGCACAGCACACTAAAAGCAAATGATATATGAAACTGGTTGTTTTTTCAAACCCTGGTTGAAATCTATTTCGATCTTTATATTTCCTTATTCCCCAACTATAAAATCTTAATATAAATACTAGGTTTGTCCGGAAAGTAATAGGACTGAGTCGATTTAAAAAAATTTATTGAGCCAATCGTTACAATTCTTTAAAAACTTTCAAAATAGGCTCCTTCTGCGTCGATGCAGCGCTGCCAGCGCGATTTCCAAGCATTGAAGGCGTCACGGAAGGCATTCTCCGGAATAGCCTTGAGAGCCGCGGTGCATGCTGCTTGGATCCCCTCTGTCGTCTCAAAATGCTTGCCTTTCATCGGCCTTTTCAGGCGAGGAAACAAAAAAAAGTCCGGGGGGGCCACATCTGGGCTGTAGGGCGGCTGCGGAAGCGTTGGGATGCCGGCCTTGGTCAGGTAGCTGTTCACAAGAAGTCACTTTTCAAGTTCACTTTTGGGACCATCTTCGCGCACACCTTGCGCATGTTCAAATGCTCCGTCACAATGTCATGAACCACAGATTTTGGTAAATTTAACATCTGGGCAATTAAACGAATACTTAGTCGACGGTCTGAGTTCAAAACTTTGCGCACACGAGTCACATTGTCGGTGTTTGTCGAAGTCGAAGGTCTTCCAGCACGGTCTTCATCGGCGACCTCTTCCCGGCCCTCCAAAAAGGCCTGGTGCCACCGAAACACACCACTTCTTGCTAAAGCAACATCTGGGTAAGCCTGCTTGATCATATCAAACGTCTCTGTCGCAGATTTACCGAGTTTCACACAGAATTTAATCGCGTACCTCTTGCCGGCTTGCACCACTCACAGAAACACGTCGCGCGAAAATGCCTGTCCTGACTCTCCAGGTGCTCGGAGACAACTGACCAGCCGCTCGTTCGTTAGCTAGGAACGCCCTCTACCGAATCCAGTCGGTGCGCGCACGCTCCGAAGTACAGTCGCGGCGGAAGAAAATCAGTCCTATTACTTTCCGGACAAACCCACATGTGTTTAACTTCGAAACTAGAGTCAATTGCAATGACAAAGCACACACAACAAACACACACACACAAACACAAACTACCTGACGTGAGCTGGTTTACTGTGGCGGCAACTACAAAACCACCGACACAAGTGAAACACATTATTCAAACAGAGAGAAGAGTCACGTTACATATTGTTCGACAGCCACCCGCAAGTTTGTGCATTACAAAGAAAATATATATAAAAGAATTCAATAAAATTAACCAATGTATAGCAAAAAGAGTACTGGGATTTACATATATATTTTGTGGACACTTTCTTACATTTATGTTAAAGGTATTTGGAACAATACTTTGTCGAAACGGAAAAAACTCAAGTAAATAAAATAATACACATAATTTGGGGGGCAACTAAAAAAATGAAAAAAACTTAAAAACATAAAAACGACCATCCCAACGGGGTTAGTGTGTGGTCCCCCAGGCACGCAGCAGCGTCAAAGCCTTGTTAAAGTAAGCAGACCATTCCTCGCGCTCCTCTTTCGTATCGGCGGAGAGCAGATGACGCACAGTGGTGGTGCGTCCATTGGGTACTATAATCAACGATTCCTCGTCTGTCTCCTTAGCTGGACGTTCACATTCCAGCAGCATGGTATTGAGGCGGGCACAAATGTCACGCGGTGCCGTTGTGACCTTTTGCGAAATGCAAGCATGCAAATCGATGCTGCCCATGGGCGTCTTCTTCTTCTCATCATCCGGATATTTCCAGAAATTGATGACAGAACCATTTAGGTAACACCAGCGACGATGCCAGGCCCCAAAACCGGAAATATCCTCGAACATGGTAAGGAATCCCTTGTACTCAACGCTTACGGACAGTTCACAGTTGACCTTCATGTGTAGTAGACCCTCCAGAGGACTAACGCCCAACACTTGAGTCAGGGTCCAGCTGGTGCGCTGTATTTCTCGCAAAGAGAAAATGGCGAAACCATATTGCACCAATTGAGGTGTACGCACCACATGCGGTCCGGCTGGACTTTGTACTGGCGGCATAACCAAACGATTTTCGCCACCAGCCTTCTTTTTGGGCGTCTTGACGCCACCCTTTTTATTCAGATTGATGTGATACTTGAGTTCATGGGGTAATTGATCCCTTTGCGCCAGCATGCCATAGATTTCCAAAGTGATCTGGAAAAACGCAAAGAAATTTGATAAATGGAAACGAAAAAGTGAAGAAAATGAATCTAAGAATTTGTTCTATAAAAAAACTTACCCGGAAATCCGCATAGACATTATTCAATTGAAGAACATCGGGAAACTTTACAGACAACAGTCCCGGCATGGTGGGTACCGTCTTGGTGGCCAGCACATGTTCATTGTACTTCAGCAGACACACCAAATGATGTCCATTAATATTGCCAGTGGCCATTTTTCTTACATATTCCTGTCGCAAGGGTATGGTAATGTCTTTCACTGTCAGCAAACCCTTCTCTTTGGGTGCACCCACAGGACGTATGCTGTTTTCTACACGCAAACGCTGTACCTCATCCAAACAGGCCTGGCGACGATGAGCTAAGTAGAAACAATTGGAAAATATGAGCAAATGATTCCAAAGAAAACATTTTCAAACTCTTTACTTACTTGCCAAAAGCAAATAGCGTTCACCCTCAACAGACTCGGTGGATCCCGAAAACTCTACGGTGGCTGCACATAAATTTAAAGCCTGACTGGCCTGGCCAATGACCTGCTGCTGCTTGCACACTTCGGTCAGCAGTTTTTTTATTTTATCTTGAGCCTGGACAGCATCAGATGTGTCACGTGCATTCTGTAACTCATCATCGTCCTCGCTGGTACCATCATCCAAGGGCATTGCTGCATCACCCTGCTGTGGTGAGTCATATTCCAGCTTGTGCTTGGCATGACAATCAACAGCCAAAGCGGAACGCATCACCTGCTGTTCACGACATATCTTACGCACGGGCGTGGAGTTGGAGCTCTGCGAGTGATAAGAGAAAAGGGATAGAGTTTTATAGAAGGCAGAAGAAGTATGGGATGGAAGTGAGCACTCTGAATGGTTTGACCCTAACACAGGAGTTAAGCAGGGATGTCTAATAAGTCAATTACTATTCTCCTTATACATCAATGATCTACACACATATTTATCAGGCGGTTTACAAATAGGCAGACGATATGGTGATTATGCCGGAGAGCGCTGGTGAAATATAACTAATGATTGAGCAGACGGAGCGATATTGTCGACATTGGGGCTTAGAAATTAATAGGGTAAAGTCACCGGTTGTGGACACGCTCCGGTTGTGGACACACTAGCCTATTTTTTGAAAGGTAACAGATGCCGCCAAACTTGTAGTTTCACAGTTCACATAATCTGAGCCAATACCGAAGTGTAAACACGCATTTGGTTTCTTGCTGTGAGCAAATAAAAAAAAATCGTGAAAATTTGTCCGAGTTTATAATTTTTTTCAATTTCCGCATTGCGTTAAATCGAAGCAAAACATTGAAAAGAGGTGAGTATTATACTTTGTGATTTAGTGCATTAAGTGTACTTTGTGATGTGATATCAAGTTTCAGTGAAATGTTTGTGTTGTGTAAATTTGCTGAACAAAATAAAAATGACTACCATTTCCAAGAATGGACACACTTTTGCACCGTTTGTGGACACCCTCGTTTTTGTGTTTAAAGCGTGTGTTTGGCCATAAAATTGTCAAATATCGTTGTTTATGTTAGTGTAACATATTTTAACAGCATTTTTATGAATTTTTGTGCTTATTTAGCCATGTCAACATCAAAAAAAAATCGTCCAATTCAACAAAAATCAATTTTAATGGGCTGGTCGATGCCATTAAGCAATGCCTCATCGATAAGAAGGCCGTCAAAGCTACAGCCAAGGAATATGGGCTTTCTCGAACCACTTTGATCCGGTATTTGGTCATATCATCGTTTTCGCCGATCCCAATATTAGGCGAGAAGAAGAGGTGTTAACCTCCCCCGAACCATCCACTTCACGAGCGTCTTCGGCTAGCCGCTTATTACTGTTGGATGAAATTGAGCCGGTGCAAGGAACTTCTCCGAAAAAGCCATCGAATCGCGGCGCAAGCCAATGCAAACCGCTGTGCCAAATTCTACGAAAAGCGTCGAGGTTTTGCGCGTGAAGGCAAAAAAATCAGCCAAGCGTGACTCTGTGTCGCACCAGAAGAAGACCCCCCAGAAACGTGACCGGCCAGAAAAACGACAGGCAACACCACCAAGCCGTTGGTCATACGCGATGCCAAGAAGAAGCCGTCTTCGTCATCGGAAGAAGACGAAGATGTCGACTTCTGTTTGATTTGTTTGGCGCTCTTGCCAAAAACTGACCGTACGCATCAAATCTACTTGGCTTTGAGCAGGCGGATTCTAATCTAGTAGGCAGGCATATTGGAGCCCCTTAACATATAAATTTAAACAGCTTTAATATAAAATGATAACGTTTATACGAAAACCTCTAGGGATTTCTGGGACACACCCAATAAATAGGGAATAAAGTAACTTTTACTACTAAACTCTGGTGCATTACTATAGCCGCACCTTAATTTTTCAGTGTACGCATAGAAAGAGTAGAGGTAGAAAAACTTTGCGACTACCGTTTGAAAGAGCGTTCAAAATGAGATAAAATAATTGACAAACATCAACACTCTCAGTGCAAAAATTAACCGTTATGTTTCATTTTCGTTTTGTGAGCGGTGCACTACTATAGCCGCACTTTATTAAATTAAATAATTTATAAAAAATGTTAACGAATTAATATATTTTTATTCACTTTAATAATGAGTGTAACCTCCTTTAGCACTAATTAACTCGTAGATCCTATTTTGCATACTATCTGTGAGGTTTTAAAAATCTTTAGGGGACAGTTCTTCCCAAGCCTTAATTATTGCCAATTTGAGCTCCTTAGTACTATTGTACTTAGTGTTTTGAGCATAAATCCTTCGGACCAGCAACGCCCAAAGGTTTTCCATCGGATTCAAGTCCGGTATTGATGCGTTGTCCTGTTGGAAAATGAACTTTTTACGCCTTCGGTTACGAAGAAAAGGCAATAAATTCATTTGCAAAATGTCCACTTTTTCTCTCGAATTCATATGAGTGCTTGGAAATGCCAGCTGCAAGCATCCAACTTGCAGAACGCAGCCCAAACCATCAATGATCCTCCTCCAAAATTTCTCTTAGAAAAGTATAGGGGTTTCTTCCTCAAATCCCTCCAATAGTGCGAAAACCCATCAGGAAAATCCAAATTATACTTTTTCTTATCCGAGAAGATGATCTGGATAGACGAATTAGTGTTTGCATTGCTCTATAAAAACATTTTACTTTTGTCCAGTCAGTTCCTATGTTATCTCTGGCGTATTTCACCCGGGCTTCCTTATGGCGGTCCAGTAACCTTGGTGCCACCTTCAATTTTTGTCGCACTATGTTTTCAGACTTCACCGAGACACTTTTAGGCCACATTCAGCCTCTAATTCATTAGAGTTCTTTAATGAATTACTTGTAGCACTCAATAATCGGCGCTGGTCACGCTGATTTATCTTCGGTTTACGTCCTCCGTGTTTTTTTTTCATATTCATTTCGGTTTTTACAAATATTTCGCACAACTTCGTCGGATCGTCAAATTTTTCAGACAATTTCACGAAATGAGCAATTCTCACTCTTGAGCGCCAAAATTTGGTCTTTACCGACATCTGACAGCACTGGCCCACTTGGCATATTTACAAATCTATTACAAATAGTTACTCAACGAAGGGCACTCAATTAAAATCGCCGCCAGAAAACACAGAATAAGAAATTAGATTGTGCGGCTATAGTAGTGCACCGCTCACAAAACGAAAATGAAACATAACGGTTAATTTTTGCACTGAGAGTGTTGATGTTTGTCAATTATTTGATCTCATTTTGAACGCTCTTTCAAACGGTAATCACAAAGTTTTTCTACCTCTACTCTTTCTATGCGTACACTAAGAAATCAAGGTGCGGCTACAGTAATGCACCAGAGTTTACTACTACTAGAAGGCAGAAGCGAATATGAACAAATATGAGTGGCTATGACTTAAATTGGTAGTTGTCTCCACCTGGTTATACTCACATTGGCACTCTGCTGTCGTCGATAGAAGCTTACGGTATGCACCAGTGTAACCAAATTATTATCATTGTCCTGATTCACACTCAACTCAGATTTAACAGGTTGAGCCGCATTCATCAGAGGCGTTTGCACATCCATGGCTTCCTGCTGCTCTGCTATGGCAGAAGATGTGGCCGCAGCTGGAGTTTTGCGATAGGAAAAGCTATTGGAGGCGGTGGTTCCTTTGCTCTGAAATAATTTACATTTTGTTAAAGAGTAAAAGAAAACTTAAAACTGTCCACTTACACCTAAAGACAAGCGGCTGGTGTTATGCTCTTCATTTAGATCATCACTGTCATTATGCTCTTCAGAGCTGCCATCTAGGGCCTCATCCAAATAATCATCAATGCCTGCCGAGACTTGTGATGAATTCATTGAACTGTCCTCTTGAGCCTCGTGGCTGTAGTAATAATCCTGATCGGCATAGTGCACGGTCTGTAAACAAAGGATATAAAATTACCACCCGCTGTTTCAGGTAATTTCGGCCTAGACTCACCTTTTTGCCTTGCTGCTGCTGCTCATTTCGTTGCACCACATGCAGAATTTCGCGACCCAAACTGCCATTACACATGCCCGCACTGCTGTCCTCATTTTCAGACTGGGACTGGTTCTCCGTTTCCTCTTCATCATCATCATCAACATCATCCATGCAACTACAAAAATGAAAGATGAGCGAGCGAAAGATTAGTTAAGCAAAGGATTTTATTGTAGTGCTAGTTTCTAGGCCTTGTCTAGTGGGTGAATTAAAGCTAAATCAGTCTTAAAAATGTGCTTGTTTGGGTGTGTGTGGGTTTAGATCTACTCTATGCAGAGAAGAAACAGCAGGCAGGAATAGCAATTGTCAGCGCACCTTTCAAGCTCCTCCTCGGCTAGGGAGGCAGTTTCGGTGGCACAGCAATTATCTTCACTGGAATCGAGATCGGAGAGAGCTGGATAGAGGCGATCTGAGGCAGATTTGCGTAAACGTTTAGAGTCATCATCCGTGGAGGGGGCATCGCCGGCTGAGAATATAAGGAAAATGAAAGTATTTAAGTGAAATGAATTTATTTGTTGGGGTTTAACTTACGTGAACGTCGCTTGCTGCTGGCTAAAGTTGACAGACCAGCTAGGGGAGGAGGTGGAGGAGGCGGCATGGGTCTTACCGATACTTCTTTCTGTTTGTTAAACCGTTGAGCTATGATTTGCATATCCTCCTGACGCTGACGGTCTATGTCTTTGATGCGACTCTCTGCACTGGATTGAGCATTGGCCACCAAAGCAGCCACCTTGTCACGCAAATTGCTTTGTGGTTTGGGTTTGGGCAACTGCTGGCTAGTGGCAGCCGCTGTCAAAGGATGCACGGCAGCAGGCTTGAGCTGGGAATTAGGAGGGAACACTAAAAAAAACCGCCTGACACAGTCTAGACCGAAAAACTTACGTTTGGTTTCCTCTCTGCGTATTTGACTCAAGCTAGGAGCTGTACCTATGGGTGCTTTGGGTAAAATGGCCTTGCTTTGACCAGTTTCAAAGAGTTTCATGCGCTCCTTAAGCGACAACTCACAGGGATCCTTTTGAAAGCGTGAAGTGTTGGTTCCAGCAGCTCCTGCATTTGCTTTGTTCTCAAAAATGGCTGCTCGTCCACTAACCAGGCCAGATTTGATGCTGGCATTTGAGGCTGAAGTTTTGCTTACCAAATTGGGGGATTTCTCCGGCACTGGCGGCTTGTTAGCGGCTTCTCCTGGCTCCTTACCATAATCATAGGTATGCTTAATGGTGGAGGATTCTCTTCGTTGGAAACCCTGAGCCTCCAATGAGCTCAATACCTTGGCATCCCATTTTAAATGCTTTGTCTTAAGTTGACCCTCATCCACTTCATCGTTCTGGGTTTTAGTTTGGGTTGGCTGCGGTTTTGCTTCCGCTTTGGGTGGCTGTGGAGCCGCCCTTCGGCTGGGTAAATCTGGTTTTGGTGGTGGCACTGTTTTAGGCACATCATGATGCGCCGTGTCATCTTCCCACTGGTTAATAGTGTCCGCCAAAGCAGCCAATTTACCAAAACGTTGTCTACCGCCCGGTGGACAAGGTTTGTCCAATTCATCATCATCTCCCGCATGAAACTGAGCCTCGGTGCGATGTATGGGCGAGGACAAATCATCCGTGTTGGAGTATAAAGCTCCCATGCGTTGCAAACGATTCCTGGAGGTGTCGCGTAAGCGTGCCAAAGGCTGATTTACGGGCTGAACTTCGGCTGCAGGCGGTGTGGCCTCTTCATCATCCGTTACCTCCTGCTCTTGGATTTCCACTTGCACCTTTAAAACAAAACTTAAGTAAGGTTTAATTCCATTCTCTACTTACTTACCCCAATTGGCTTGTCCGTTGTTATATTAATCTCTATGCCCATTTCCATATTCTCCTTGTTAACAGCCGCATAATGACGCAGCGGCTTTGAGGGCAAGGCCTCTAGATTGGCCTTGTCCAGCACCACCACCTTACCATAAGCCCCCGCTGCCGCTGCCGCCGCTACTGCTGCCTGGTGAATGACTCCTCGCCTTTGGCGTGGGCTTCGGCGGGCTTCTACTGCTCTCTGTTAGCGGAAATTTGCTGGAATTGCTTATACCGAGCGCGCGACTGCGCTGTTCCGCCTTTTCGATTATGTGCTGATAAAATGCAAATTAATTTATACAATGCTTTTCATTGTTTGCCCATTTTCCCACTTTTGTACCTGAGTGAAGGGGTCCATTTTGTTGTTGCAAATTCCAATGCAAGCGTTGTTTGTGTGCGGGTAAATTAATTGAAAAAACACACCCTTTGTTACAATTTAACTCTATTCACTTGCACTTTAATCTTAGCTAATTTGTCGTTTCTTTTGCATTCGTTTTTGTCTTTTACTTTTGTGACATTCCAAACTGTTTGACTGCGTCCTTTGTTATTCGCGCGGCGTCGCTTCGTTTTGTTCGGTTTATTTTAAATTCAGCTAAATGCCAAATACGGTCACCCCTATTCGTCAGAGTTACGTTTTGTTACGTTTACGTTATACAGTGGGTACAAAAATTAATGAAACAGCTAATTAACATAGAATTCAAAATTTATTTATTGGTAGATTTGTGGAGTAAATCAATAAACTATTGGCCCAGTATCTATTTAAAAGATTTTTATAAAAATTGGTTTTGCTTGTCTTTTCAAATTAATTTAAAAACATTTCTGAATTATTAAAGTTTAGGAGAATTTGCACTCAAAGCAGTGGCGTAGCCAGGGATGAAAAAAAGACAATTTTTGAGCGACTGAATCCAAACTGAAATATAATTAATTTATAACCATTTCCACTGGCTGCATTTTCAATTTCATTTCATGAAGCCGTTTCCATTGGCAAATTGTCATTTGTTTGACATTCACAACGATACGTTGTCAAAAACAGCTGATTTAAATTTTGATTTACTCAACAGGCGCCACTTTCAAACTCTCGTGGACTTAGTGGAATATTTAGACAAAAACATGACATACCCGTCCTGACAGCAATTGCGCTGGGCGAACGCGTTGGAATCGCCCTGAATTATCAACAGAAAGCTAAATACACAACTATTTTTGACTAATTAATATTTTAAGCAAAATCGCGCCTACTTTTTAAATTCAAATTAACAATTTATTGGTGATGACGCTTTCTGTTCCTAGAGAGTAGCGAATATTTTTTAAATACCAAATTCCTTGTGGGGAATGCCATCATTTTTAAGAAATGAAGGCAAAAAAAATAAAACAACAATTTGTATGGAAGAAATGACATAATTTTCTTTATTTCTTTTCATTTTAAGAAATGAAGCTTCATTTCTTTGGTGTAAATAGGCTATTATTTATTTAAAATGATGCTGTTCTTGATGGAAAAATGTTGAAATTTGCGTTACACATCCCGGCAAAGTTTTTCAATGTTTATTGTTCAAGCGGATTGTGGATACTCACATATAAAATCTTTTCCACGCGAATTTAAAAACAAATTTCCCGCGGGGCCCTCCTTTTTCCCAATTTTACCTTCAAAGCAGGGTTTAAACCGGAATGAAATTCGGTTTCGGTCAAGGCATTTAAATTGGGCTAATGCTTTTTTAAACTTTACAGGAATCCCGTCGAAATCGGCCGAGTTATTCACCGATTTGTTGAAAAAATATGTTAAAAAATTGAATGCCTTTTTAGATCCTTTCGATGTTTTGTGTGTGGAAATGAGTTTGTAAAATAAAATCGTACTGGGCTTTGGTTAATTCTAGTTTTTCCTTGGTGGTCTATTCACCTCAGAAACCCTGAAATAATTTTATGAATCAACCTTTTGGTACGATCACTCAGTCTGCCCCGCGTTTGAAACATTTCTAAATCTGAATCACTCTTAGCTTAATGATAAAAAAGACGCAGTTAATTTTCATGTGTTGCAATCAGGGCATTTATCCCGAAACGAATTTAGGTTCCGGTTCCGATACCGGTACGTTCCGAAATGAATGTTTCGGTTAAAGGTTCAATTTCGGTTTTCAATTAATTTCGGTTTTCGGTTTCGATACGGTACCCGCATTTTTATTTTGGTATACCGGTACGTACCGATATAAGTAAAATTTATTTTAAATACTGAAAAAACTAAATTCTGAGATAAATCTAAATCAGTTTATTCCTGTTTAATAAAACTATTCAAAATGCAACACAAAATGAATTGTTTTACATTTTAAGTAAAATGATACAGACATCATATTTCGAATCTTTTTAAGTAGTTAACATGTAAAAACTAATGATTACATTATATGCATAAAAATATTACATTTATTTTGTATTATTAGTTTTCGAATTTAACTTCGAATTTCATACGTCCATTATATAGCATTCTTGTGATTTGCTCGGAGTGACATAATTGCATTAAATTTGGTTGAGTCCATGTAACTTCTTAGCGGATTCATTATATATTTTACGCCAGAAAATAGGCGTTGCACGCTTACCTGCGTAGCTGGAACAAAAAGAACGACTTTTGAAATCGCAGACAATTCTGGGAACTTTGTGGGGGATTATTACCAAGAATCCTTTCCTGCAAAATCACATATGCCTCAACTTCGTCGGCGCATTCAGATGAACCAGAATTTGAACTGCAGTTCATTAAGCAGTGATTAATCAGCAAACGTCAAAATTTGTGCAAAAATATTATGTAAAAGATCGATACTAGTATTTTTTGTTCAGTACTTAGCGTTACGTTAGACCTAGGGTCCAAAATATTGCACATAGAAAAGAATTGTTTTCAAAAAGGGATTTCTCTCGCTTTTCTATTTCCTGAAAAAAAAGAATTCGCAAGAGAGAACGAAGTTTTTGATATTTCCAATTTGCAGTGAATCCAAATGGAATAAAAAATCGCCCAAAACTAGATTTTCGGCTTAAAGTTTAGTTGTGTCCGCCTCCGCTGATTCTGAGTCCCACACTTTCCGGTTGAAAAGAAAGTCCTTATATGCAGCCGCAAATTGGAGCAGGTGTTGAAGATGTCTTGAGCCAGCAAATATTTTGTTATCCTGTAGGTTGAGCTTCAACGCGTGGGGCAATCGATGGGTGCTTAAATGATATGACTCCTAAAAAGTTGAAAGAAAATCTTGCATCGTGTAAACTTCGTTTTATGATTGTATTTTTTCCATATCAAATGTTTGACTAAAACTACGATGCGCTCTGCAAAAGTAAAAAAACCGAAACTGTACCGGTACCAACGTTTCGGTTTCGTTCCGGTTATATCGGTTTCAATAATAACGGTAAGCGGTTTTCGGTTTTCAAAAAAAAATTTGTTTCGGTTCCGGTTCCGGTATTATGCCCTGCTTTTAAGTGAATTTCAAAAGAAGAAAAAATATGTGGGGTGGTTGGTGGCTGCGTCTGCTATATAGGGGGGTATTAGAGGGTGGGCCGTATTGGGCAGAACACCAAAGACCAGTACGAATCCGGGGGAATTAAAAGTCTTTTTTTTTGGTTGGATTAATAAGGCAGCGTTAGTGTTGGCAAATGTGTGGTCTATGTTGGATTACCCCTCCCTGATCGCTGAGCTGAGCCGGGGTCGTCCACTTAAAGCACCGCAGGGCCCAATATAAAGTTGGACCATAACATAGTAAATAGTAAACGTATCTAATGCGGTCAAAATACTTTTACCCCAGAGTATACGTCAATTTTTGTTACGTTCCCTGAGTATACGTCAATTTTTTGTTACGTTCCCTGAGTATACGTCGTCAATTGTTTGTTACGTTCCCTGCGTACTCGATTTAAGCATATCGATACTTTTGTACTCGATACTTATTCGACAACTTGAAAGAAAAACAATTAAAAGTGCTTAGCAACTGCTGTAAAAGGTAAATAATAGCATATAAAATCAATTAAATGATCAAAGTAATGTACATATGTCTATGTACTCACCAGCTCGCTTAACAAATGCATTTGAACCAGCTTAAAAATTTTCTTAACTCTGCCTGAGTAGGGTGGCTGTGTGAGTGAGTGTGTGTGCCAGTGCGTGATGTGTTAGTGTGTGTGTGTGTACGGACAGTGACTGGCTGCTGTTGGAAGGGAAAACAAAGAAAACTTCAGCAAAAAGAACGACGTAAAATGGCTTTTTGAAACGCATTTAAAAATTTTGATTAATTTAAAAATGAAAGCTTTTGGTTACAAATTTTTGATTGGATATTGATTTTTTGCTTGGCTGCGTTTTTGTGCATGTAACTGTTGTTGTTGTTGTTGGTGCTGCAGCTGCGCAAGGAAAACTGTAAAACTGCTGTTTGCTGCTGCTTGTTGTTGTTGTTGTTGTTTGGTAGATGCAATAATTGTTGCTGTTGGGTATTTTAGGTCAGTGAAGGGGGGAGGGGAGGGGGAGAAAGGGCCTTGACCACAGAGCGTGTGAGAATGAGAGAGTGAGAGAGAGAGAGAGCGGGAGTGACAAAACAGACAAAGGACATTGCATTTTGGTCTACTCTTCTACGCTGTATACAGACACAGCCAGGGCATCCCATCTCACACACACACACACAACAAAAAAAAGAAAACAGTAAAATGATTTTGCTCTTCTTCCCTCACAAATTATTCTCAGAATTCTCAAAAAAACATAAAATTTACCTAAAATTGAATCATGGATCCGAACTTATCCTCGGAGAGCAACAGCAGCAGCAGCACCAGCAGCCCACAACCCCCAGCCATAGCAGTCGCAGAAGGCTCAACCAACTCGTCCCAGACCCCATCCCAGTCCCAGTCCCTACCCCATCCTTCTTCATTCACTGAACATGAAAATGAACATCAATCGCAATCGCCTCATGAACATGATCACTCTCCCACTCCTACTTTTCACCAGACTGCACCGCCACCCACCACACCAGCACTACAGCAGGAACAGCCACAACAGGAGGAGGAGGAGCAGCAGCAAGCAGAGCCACCACAGCAGCAGGAGGAACCCGAACCCGTTCAGCCAGAAATCATAGACGCCAACGCCATAGCCGATACCATTGACGCCGGCGCCATTGACAACGACGCCGTGGAGCGCATCGACGACTACGACGAGGACGAAGACCTCGACGAGGGCGACGCCGATCCCGAGGTTGTTGTCCCCAATCACCACCAGGACGACGAGGAGGAGGAGGCTCCACTCGGTCAGCAACAACAACAGCGTTTACACTCGGTGGCCGTTTTACCCAGCTATTCCACCGCCGGCCAAAGCATTGCACGTGCCTCACTGCCCCAGCTGCTGCGTGCCCCGCGCAGCCATCATAACAACAACAACAACACCAGCAGCAGCAGCAGCGCCGCCGCCGCCGCCGCCGTCTCCTCATCGCGACGCACTCGTCACTTTTATAGCAACAACGGCAGCCACTTCAGCAACGACATGTTCCCGGGCACCCAAAAGAGCTCCAATCAGAGTTCACCACGCAACAGCAGCAGCCGCCATCATCATCATGGTTCGTCCTCGCATCAGGGTGTGGATCCTTTGCGTCTGCTCTATCCCAATGTGAATGAGAGCGAAACGCCTTTGCCCCGCTGCTGGAGTCCACATGACAAGTGTCTGTCCATTGGCCTGTCGCAGAACAATTTACGTGTCACCTACAAAGGTGAGTCCTTCTAGGTCAATCCTCATTCTGGCCTCTCTTCCACACAGAGCAGCTGTTGGTTTTTGTTACTTCTCCCACTCTTATTCGCATTCTTTTAACACCCACTGTTAAGCATTTAACAGTTCTCTGTTATGGCTCCAAACATCTGTCAAGAGACGTTAAATTTGAATCTTTTTTTTTGTTGTTTTCTAGGCGTGGGCAAACAACACAGTGATGCCGCCTCCGTGCGTACCGCCTATCCCATACCGTCCTCCTGCGGACTGTACTACTTTGAGGTCCGCATCATTTCAAAGGGACGCAACGGTTATATGGGCATTGGCCTAACAGCCCAACAGTTTCGCATGAATCGTCTGCCAGGTTTGTGGTCACTAAACATCATCATTCGTCTTTCTGACCCCCACCTTCCACCCCCATTCAAGTAGGTTGGGACAAGCAATCGTATGGTTATCATGGCGATGATGGCAACTCCTTTAGTTCGTCGGGGAATGGCCAAACCTATGGACCCACATTCACCACGGGCGATGTCATTGGTTGCTGTGTGAATTTTGTCAACAACACTTGTTTCTACACCAAGAATGGTGTGGATTTGGGCATAGCATTTAGGGATTTGCCGGTGAGTTTGATGATCATGCTCTGAGACAACTAGAAGCTTTAACCTCTGGGCTCTTTCCACAGACCAAACTCTATCCCACTGTCGGCCTGCAAACTCCCGGTGAGGAGGTCGATGCCAATTTCGGACAGGAGCCGTTCAAATTTGATAAAATCGTGGAGATGATGAAGGAGATGCGAGCAAACACTTTGCGTAAAATTGATCGTTATCCCCATCTGTTGGAAACTCCCGAGAATCTAATGAATCGGTAAGTGGAAGCGGTGACATGATATAAAATCCATATGAAAATTCGTCGTAGTACCCAACGAAATATAACTTAGATTTGATATGGGAAAAAAAAAAAATCAAAATAAGAACACAATTTTGGGGGGTTTGAATTAGTGTCTGTGCATAGTTCTAGCGTGTAAAAAATAATTTGTTAATTTAAGTTTAAATAAAATAAACTAAAAAAAAAATTATTTAAAGAGCCTGGGAAACTTGCATGGTTAACATGGCAACTTTTTTCATTTTTTATTTTTCATTTCTCAAAAGGGCCAGACGAAGAAGCGCCGCAAATGGGGGGGTTTTTTATAAAAGGAATTGAAAAAAAAACAAATTTTCTTAAGGCGATTGTCCAAAAAAAAAAAGGGAAGACCACCTTTATATATGTTTTTTATAATTGATAAATTTTATAGAAAAAATTTAAAATTTTGGGTCCCAAAAAATCGGACCAACAAAAAATTGGAAATTTAATGAATAATATAAATATAATTTAATTTATGGCAAATAATCACACAAAAGCATGCAATGAATGTACAGAATACTTAAAAAGAAATGTGAGCAAAATGGCACTGATTTTCTGTGTCCATTTTGTTGGACTAAATTGAGAAAGACAATTAATATTTATATATAACCTTACCTATAACCACCCAGTTGGTTTTTTTTGTGTCGGGTGCTGCCAAAAGCCAAAGCATCCGGTGCACACTAATAAGATTTTGCCAATCTAGGGGGACTTTAATCAAAAAAAAAGTGCATCAAATTGAAAATTTTTTTTTTCAAAGCTAGTAAAATATCCACTTGTTATGGATAAAACAAAAAACAGAGTTAAATTATCATTAACAGCAATAAAATAGTCATTAAACATGCCACATTGCAACGCTTGAAAAATTTAATTTGATAACTCGCATCAGGCACAAAATTAAAGTGATTAAAATTTAGCCGTCAGTGTCTTGTTCCCAAGAAGAGCTATTTTTTCTTATTCTTGAATAGTTGAACTACAAAAATTTCAATACCAGGTCTTAATACCTTTACTGGAACATTTTATATAATTTATTTATAAACACCTAAAAACTAGGCAAATTGCAAAATAACAAGTTGCTTTTATGGACTACAACTTGCAAGTTTCATCGAGTTCGGCGATGCCACCACATGAAGAACAAGCGGGTGAATTCCCAGAACATATTCACAAAATAAAACCGTCCGCATGTTTCCGCCATTTGGAGTTTTTCGTTTTATTGTAAGACCAATTTGTTTTTGCTATCTACTCCGTCAGTTTTAAAGTTATCGTTACCAAACCTTGCACAATGTCTTGAAATACATACAGGCTGTGTATGTGTCGTAACCGGCCTGATCGGATGACTATACCCATATAGCCGCCAGAGAACGCTCGGTCGGAAAACAAGTTTTTGTAAGAAAAACTTTTTTGTTTTCAAAGGTAGCGTCTCTTAACTAAGTATTTATTAAGATAATATGCTTTCGTAATTCTACAAAGTTTTATCAAAATCAGATAAC
>JAEIFU010001432.1:0-69297 GCA_018904235.1 Lordiphosa stackelbergi | reverse complement strand
TATTCTTAAATGTCCAAGGTATAAAAAAATGCAAAAAAAAAAAAAATAAAAATTTTTGGTTGAAAGAGAATAGGGCCTTAAAAGCATTAAAATAAATCCTCAAAATTATAAACAATCAAATTTAATAGTATGTTGAACATTTTTAAAATCACAAACATCACTACTTAAAATGTTTAAAGTCTGAGAATATTTTAAAATAACTTTTTTTTAAACATCTTTAAAATATTGCATGAAAAGCAAAACCGAGCGGTCATAACCAAACCGAACTGTTCAGAATTCGACTTTATATTTTAGTCGGTTTCAACCGTCAATCAATAGCTGCTTGGGTTGCTTCACATAAATTATTTATTTGGACAGTCCTTTTCACAGTCCTAGAATCCGTTTCACCGTTTTTATACCCGTTACTCAAAGTAAAAAGGGTATAGTAAAGTCGTGCAAATGTATGTAACAGGCAGACGGAATCATTTCCGACCATGCAAAGTGTATATATTCTTGATCAGCATCAACAGCCGAGTCGATTTAGCCTTGTCCGTCCGTCCGTCTGTCTGCTGTAAGAACACTAGATCTCGGTAATAGAAGGAGCTAGAGCCACCAAACTGACATGTAGATCAAGTTTGTTTCAAATTTATGCCACGCCTATCCGCGCTCCCACAATAAAAATGTTGAATATCTTCCACATTTTTGCGAGTTCAAATTTATAACTTAAATTTATATTGCAATAACTATAATCCCAATTTTAAAAAATCGGGTAAAAAAAGGGGATGATGAAAAATGTATGAAAAAGGAACATCTTCTGACTATACAGATGTTTCACCAACTCAAGAAAACAGCAGGAACGCTGTTAAACATTTACTTTTCATGAGTATCGGGTAATATCAGTGTCGGTTAGAGACTGACTTTACGGCTTAGGCCCACTTTGTATAACGTTTTTAGTGGGGCCGTTTTCGAGACTGTTTTAGGGTAGCGAGAAATCGTATGTGGAGAATGGGAAGGTTCTGAGCCGCTGGGGTTGTGAAGCCCCAACGGTAAATGACTATTAGTGGTCAAAAAAAGTATATTTAAACTTTTATGTTGGCATGTGCCCTCACTTCAGATATGAACTTGTATGGCCAAAAAAATATATAATTTAAACTTTTTTTATTGTCTTATCTGTTATACCTTTTTAACATTTTTGGCAAGCAACCTATCAGTCTACACCTTCTTTAAGTTCGTGAACCAGAACTCGACTTTTTTCAAAAAAGAAAGTTTTTTTTCATTTTTGACTTGTGAATATTATATAAAATATTTTTCGTAATGACAAAAGTAAGTATGAGGGAAATATCTTGGTCAATTGCCTTTTTGATAGAGATATGTTTTTTTGTGAACAATTTCTTTTTGGTTATGTGACGTCACCAAAAAAAGTGAGATATGGGGGTTGTGGGCCACTGAAAAAAAGTTGGTTTTGACTTTCAAAGAGAATATTGCAATGACGCGAAATAAAACAGAGGAAAAACTCCAAAGAAGTAAAAAACGTTGAAAAAAGGCAAACAAAAAGAACAGCCACAAGCAAAAAGTGCTCGTATATAAAAGAAAAAAGCCTGATGCCGTCAATCAATTTGCACTCTTGATTGATATTTCCTTAATTCAGAATATGAGAAAAATTGTTAATTTTTTCATTTAATAAAGAATAATCGCTTAAAAACACGAATTTTGAACTTTTAGATGGGTGGCTCAAATCCCTCCAAACCACACACCCCCCAAAATTTTTCTAAATTCAAAAAATCACTTTTTCAATATGAAATAAAAAAAAAAAAAAAAAAAAAAAAAAAAAAAAAAAAAAAAAAAAAAAAAAAATCGCAACATTGTATTTTTTAAAACTAGTGATGAGGAAAGTTTTGGGCATCTTTTTACCTAAAATACAAAATTTACAGAACGAAAAATATTGATTTTTACTTGTAAAAAAAAAAAAAAATAAAACTTGAAATGCAACAATGCACTTTTTTGCCTTGTAACTTATTTTTAATGAAAATGCTAAAAACACATTAAATGGAAATGCAACAAGCTCTTTTTACCTTTTAACTTATTTTTATTTCTTTTGCCAACTTAAATCACACCTTACATACTATATGTATTAAATAAATATCAATTTAACCATAGGATCGCCGAACAGTTCGAACACCACCTTTTTCCTTCTAGACCTTTATACGACAACCTATACCCTCTTTACCTGTTTGACTGCGACTTAATGTCTCCATTTATTTATTCTGTTAATGAAATGTGGACTCACCTAAGCAACAAAGATCCATCGGCATGGCACTCAAAGTCATCCGATAGCTGAAATAGCGAACTATCTGCTGCATGCTGCTGATACAAATGTTGCTGATGCTGCGGATTTTGTTGCACCGTTGAGTGCTGTGTATGATGCGGGGTGCTGCCCGAGGACTTCCGTCGATAAACCAATGTGCTATCATCTTTGGGTAAATTTAATGATTTCACCATAAGCGTGTTGTTGTTGTTCGCCACATGTGTATTGTTGTTGTTGTTGCTACTGCTGCTAACGCCGCTGCTGGTGCTGGGGTTGCCGCGGGTGAGCAAAGACCAACGATGGCCGCTGGCACTGCCACTGCGGCTTTTGCTGCCCAACAGGCGTTCATCTGTAAATACGATCAAATTGCATTATAGATTTTGCATGTGCAATTCAATTTCATAAATTTAAAAACTTTTAACATAATTGAAGCTGAAAGCATGCCAACAAGTTTTTAATTGTTTTTAGAAAAGAGCACAGGCGTACGCACATCTCTTGCCAATGACGCGGGCTACTAGCCAATGCATTTAATATCGCACAGCCTCCACTATTCTATATTAAATTTTAGCAATGCAACGCATACACAATTCAAATAAGCGCTGCATATTTTTCTACTCAATAAATAAAAGATAAATAACAATCTGCAGACCAGTTAGCATTGGTCATGTGTCACAATTCCATCTCTGTGCACACAAGCGTGCACATATTTTTAGATTTTACAAAAGGAAAATAGAGAGAGAAAGTGTTTGAGAAAAGGAGATAGAGAGATGTGTGTTGATTGTTTATTTAAAACTATATTTCAACTGGTTATTTGCTGCGGCACTAACATGTGCTAATGCTTGCTGTGGGATGTACCCATATATTGCATAAGCTGATTAAGGATAAAGAAAATATTTGAGAAAATTAATAAAAGGAAAATAAAGAGAGAAAGTGTTGACGACTTATTTAAAATCATTTGTTAAGTGTTTGTTTGATGAAAGAAAATATTTCAAGGAATTAAAATCAGCTTGTTGGTTCAATTTGGTTTAATGTTGATTAAAATTGTTTCCTACATTTTAATAAGTACATTCTAAATACTTATTGTTTTATTCCTTTGTGATCTTTGGGATTGATTTTCTGAGATATCCTTTGGTGTTGTACTAAAACATTTGTCTTTTACACAGTTACACAATCATATGATGGTGCTTTAAGAGAATATATAGTGACAGGTCTGGTTTGCATAGACTCAGACATAAAGTTAACTATTTTCTACTTGAATCTACTTGAAATGGTGCCAATATTACATAAAGATTGAACAACTTGATTTAGGTACAGCATTCTTTTTCCAATTCCGAAAAACATGGATTTCCCTAGAGATCTGACCCCGGTTGGCTTGCAAAACGCTCGGAAAATCCGTTGCGGTCTCAAAACTGCGAGGGATTTAATTTTCTTATTTGAGAATTCTAGTAGAAGGTTGGTGTCTAAGTAAATGGTCTATTTCATATAAAAGCGTAGCGTATTTTTCTCAAATGAAATTTCCCATTTGTTATGGGAGTTAATTTTAAGTTCAAGTGATATTCTTAAAAAGATTCTTAAACTAAGGTCCCATATGAAAAAAAAATTTTACACATTGTAGAAGCAAAGTTAGGCTGACGTCTGTAGCACTTTTGGTTATATTTTGTTGTTTTAAATTTGATGTTTGGGAAATGCTCACTAGATTAACTATCATGTGTCGAACTGTGTGGGCTCCCTCCTAAATGTGCCTAAAACATTTTTTTTTCGGACTTGAGGCAAATGCAAATATTTGAATTCAGTGTCAGAGCACTGCTGACAATGTGAAAATATATATCTAAAACAAGTGAGAAAGTCGGTCAAGCCCGACTGTAATATAATCTGTACCTAGATTAGGAGCTGTATGCAGTGCTGCTGCTGCGCTCATCTCTAAGTTTATCTCTCTCACTCTCTTCCTCCCTCTCTCTCACCCTCTCTCTCCCTCTCTCTCTTTCTCTCTCTCTCTAAGCTTGTGCGGCGTTGGTTGTGAATGGGTAGGAGGGGGGTGGCGGGGGTGATTCACTTATTTGCTCATAACTTGAGAACCGCTCATCCGATCTTCATCATTTCTTCGGAAAAATGATACATATTGCTAATGACTAGGTACGAATCATCCATGTACAAAACTGTGGGAGATATGATGTTTATTCAAAATTTCGGGGGCGAGAGGGGGGGTGGCAAAAATTGAAAATAAACTTGCTCTGCCTCCAAGGATTAGAAGTATTTGTCCCATACATGTCAAACCTCTATCTATTACCATCTGTGAGATCTGTTTGTTCATACGGACGGACGGACAGACAGAAGGACAGACGGACGGACGGATGGACATGACTATATCGACTCTGCTGTTGATGCTGATCAAGAATATATTTTAGGGGGGTCGATTTGTATGGGTGGGAAAAAACGAACAAAGCGTATAGCAAAAACGAAATCTACGGTCAATTCTAAGAAAATTTCACCAAGAAACCATGGGTCTACAATGAATTCCTAGTCCGCGCAAATCGACTTTAAATATTTATTTTATATTTTCCCAAAAACAAGTTAGAAAGTCAGTGAAGCCCGACTATAACACACTCTGTATCCCCCAAAGTTTGTATTTATCTCATAAATTTTAGATAGAAGTCACACAAGGTGATAAAGAAGAAAATAAAGTGTGTCAAGTGCTGCCCATCACCGTTAAACCGGTGTTACCCAGCAAAAAAATTTGTTTTGCTTATACCTCGACTATTGTTCGTCCGATCTTAGTCATTTCTTTGGCCAAGCGTAAAATATTCTTGATTACAAAATATCTCTAGAAAGTACAAACCATCTATCTGCAAATCTGTGGGAGATATGAGGTTTTTTCTAAATTGCGGGGCGGGAGGGGCGTGACAACCTGTGACATTAAATTTTATCTGAATGCGACTGAGAGAAAAAAAAGGTCGCAGCTAAGAGTTAGCAGCTCCGACCCTATAAAGTATATAAGTTTATATAGCCATGTTAGAATTTAGATGTTAAACTACTCAACACATTTGTCGGAACCGGCGGGATCGGATGACTATAGCATATAACTGCAATAGAAACGATCGATTGAAAAAGTAGTAATAAGCAAAACTTTTTTGTTTTCAATGCTTTCCCATAACTCCACCAATATTTATGAAAATCGGACAACTATATAGTATAGCTGCCATACAAAACATAGGATTGAAAAAAGTCTTAGTAAGAAAAACTTTTTTGTTTTCAATGCTACCTGACCATTCTGACATAGCTGCCATAGGAACAATAGGTCGAAAAGTAGTTCTAGTTAGAAAAACTTTTTTTGTGTTCAATGGTGGCGTTTTTATTCTTTTCAGCGATGACTATAATCTGTTCAAAATCGAATGAATATATCGCATATCTGCCATATTACAAACTGGCAGGCATATATCATGCTCCAAGGGTATATAAAGTTTGGTCGAGCTTAAGTTAGCTTCCCTTAGATTTTTTTTTTAAATTGGAGCACGAAATATACACGTGCAAAGTTTTGTTGCGATAGCTTTAAAACTGACGGAGGAGATAGCATAGAAACAGACGGACTGACGGACTATGTATACCAACTCAGCTCGTCATACCCTCTCCAAGGGTATAAAAAATAATTTTCTGGGTGTAAAGACGTGAAAATGTATGTAACACGCAGAAGGAATCATTTACGACCATATGAAGTATATATATATTTATGATCAGCATCAACAGCCGAAATGTCCGTTCGATCTCAGAGTACAGAAGATCTCAGAGAATATAAGATCTCAGAGAATAGAAGAACTGGAGCAACCAAATTTAACCCTTTACATGACATCAACTCCGATTTTCATGATTCTTTTTATACCCTGTACCCATTAAAAATGGGTAAAAGGGGATCATGAAGTTGTGCAAATGTATGTAACAGGGAGAAGGAAACATTTCCGACCCTATAAAGTATATATATTCTTGATCAGCATCAACAGCCGAGTCGATTTAGCCATGTCCGTCTGTCCGTCCGTCGTCCTGTCCGTCTGTCTGTATGAACGCGTCGATCTCTGAGACTATAAGAGATAGAGACCCAAATTTTTGCATGAACATAGGTGGATACTGTACCCTGATCGAAATTGTTTCAGATTTGCGAAATTTCCCCCCCCTCCGCCCTTAAACCGCAAAAAACTGTCAGAGCTACAATTTTAAAGTTACAACATAGTGGCTTAGCATATATTATCTTTGGCCGTATCTATCTATTCTGAAAAGCACATTGAAATCTAAGCGCAATCTAAAACACCAAAGTTATTCACAACACAACAAACAAATTTTGCCCAGAAGTTTGCAACGCATAAAAATATTCATTTCCGACCCTATAAACTATATATATTCTTGATCAGGGTGACCAGCTGAGTCGATTGAGCTTTGTCCGTCCGTCCGCCTGTCTGTCTGTTTCAACGCGAACTAGTCTCTCAGTTTTAAAGCTATCGAGCTGAAACTTTGCACAGAGTCTTCTTTTTACTGCATACTGCTAATATGTCGGAACCTACCTGATCGGATGACTATATCTTATAGCTGCTATAGGAACTATCGGTCAAAAAGTGGGTCTTTGTGAGAAAAACTTTTTTGTTTTTAATGTTAACGTCTCCCACTTCAGCGATTATTAATATTATATGCTTTCACACAGATTTGGAAGATTTGATCAAAATCGGATAACTAATATCTTATAGCTGTCATAGGAACTATCGGTCGAAAAGTGGGTTTAATTTAGAAAAATTGTTTGTTTTAATGCTGGCGTTCTTAAACTCTGATGTATTAAAACATTTGCAAGGGTATAAAAACTTCGGCAAAGACGAAGTTTGCTTGGCCTTCTAGTTTTATTTTATTTCAGTTTTAGTTTTGTGGGTGTGATGCATTTCTGCATCAAATGTGTTTAAGGAGAAAGTTCTTGCCGAACTGGCCCATGCATGAATTTCATATTCACTAAGCAAGATCAGGTTCTTGTGGCAATACGATGTTTTCTTTGCCTGTATCAAATTCGAATTTGTAGCAACCAAATCTTATATCCCCATTTATGAGGTTTGTTGGGTAAATACCTCTTCATTTGGTTTCGAGCTTCGGTAGAGCAGATTTGCTCATCAACGCACAGGAACTGCTCCATTGCTACTTTATCGAAAGCTTGTTTGACGCATATGTGCAGCAAAGCGAAATTTTTGATTTACTCAAATTCTAATGCGACAAACACAAAAACTCGACAATCTCTATAAATATAAAAGAGAGTGTCCTGACTGACTGACTGATTCACTGACTGATTGGCAATCATCGCACAGCCTAAACGGTAAGAGATAGAAAGCTGAAATTTGGAGAGGAGTTTCTGTTAGTGGTGAAAATGCGTACTAAGACGGGGTTTTGGATGGAAACGTCGGAAAAGCGTCGGAAAAGTTTGTATGGGAAAAATGTTATTTTTCATCCGATTGACTTGAAATTTGGTTTGTAAGCATAGTACGCGAAATAATTCGACACGTGTTTTCCCGATTTTGGAAAATCCGTCCACGAGGAAAATGGCCGGAAAATTCTGCATGCCAAAAATTTATTTTTCATGCGATTGGCTTGAACCTCGGTTTGTAAGGAAAAAATACGAAATTGTTTTAAATGTGACTTTCCTAAGTTGGAAAATTTGACCTGACGGTCGGAAAATTCACGGAAAATTCTGCATGAATAAACTATTTTTCATCCGATTGGCTTAAAACTCGGTTTGTTATGCTAGATTACAAAACAGTTTGAAATGTTATTTTCTGAGTTAGAAAATTTGCCTGACGGTCGGAAAATTGCCGGAAAATTCTGCATGAAAAACTATTTTTCATCCGATTGGCTTGAAACTAGGTTTGCAATGATAGATTACGAAATTGTTCGAAATGTGATTTTCAGTTGGAAAATTTGACAACAGAATAAAATGTAGAACGCAGGTAAAATCGGAAAATTTTACTGCAAAATACATTTTTCATCCGATTGACTTGAACTCGGTTTATACGGTCAAATGAATTCTTTGTGTTTTTCTTGTAAATCGACGTGGGAGGTGGTGTGGGGGGTGGGTGTGGGGGGGTGGGGGGGTGGGGTGGGGTGGGTGGGAGGAAGTGGGCGGGTGTGGGAGGAAAGTGGGTGGAAAGTGGTGGGAACTGGAGAATTGGGTGCAAGTGGGTGGAATGTGGGTGGACTGTAGGTGGAAGGGTGGGATGTTGTGGGATGTGGGTGGGAAGGAGGGAAGTGGGTGGGATGGGAGGGAACTGGGTGGAATTGGATGTAGAGTGGATGGGAGGGAAGGGGTGGGAGTTGGAGGGAAACCCATCACAAAGCTCTTAAAGGGGAGGCGTGGTTATGTAGTATCTCTTAAAATAAAGAGTGTTTGTGTGTCATGTTTTGGTGCGATGATGCACACCTAAACGGTAACAGATAAAGGGCTGAAATTTGGACAGGAGTTTCTGTTAGTGCGTACTAAGATGGGGTTTTGGAAAATTCCACCCGGAAAAGTCGGAAAAGCGTCGGGAAAGTTTGTATGGGAAAAATGTTATTTTTCATCCGATTGACTTGAAACTTCGTTTGTAAGCATGGTACGCTAAATAATTCGACACGTGTTTTCCAGATTTCGGAAAATCTACCCACGAGAAAAATGGCCGGAAAATTCTGCATGTATAAAATTATTTTTTTTCTCTGATTGGCTTCAAACTCAGTTTGTAGGGATAGAATACGAAATTGTGATTTTCCGAGTTGGAAAATTTGACCTAACGGTGGAAATTTCCGGAAAATTCTGCATGAAAATACTATTTTTAATCCGATATGCTGGAAACTCAGGTTGTAAGGATAGAATACGAAACAGTTTGAAATGTTTTCTAAGTGTGTGTGCTTTAACGACCTATAATCAAAAGGTTTTGTGTTCGCTAAGTAGCAACGATTTAAGTGGGCTAATAACGTTGGGAAGGTCACTGAGATCTGGTAGAGGTACAGTGAAACAGCTGTTGACACTAGCCTCTTGTGTTGTGTTGTGTTCTGCTTTTTGAAGATATGTGAAATAGAGCTAGACCACTTATGATGGTTTTCTGAAGTTGGAAATTTGACCTGACGGTCGGAAAATTCTCGAGCAAATAAACTATTTTTCACCGCTTGGCTGAAACTCGGTTTGGTCAAAATGAAAATTCATTTGTGATTTAATTTTCCATGTTGGAAATAACGCAAGGATGCCCACTGGGGTGTTTGGGATGTGGGTGATGTGAGGGGATGTGGGTGGTTTGTTGTTTGGAAGTGGGTGGAAAAAGGGGGGTGGTTGTGAAGTGGGTGGAATGTGGCGGGAAGTGGGTGGGATGCGGGAGGAATGCGGGAGGAATGTGGGTGGGATGTGGGTGGGATGTGGGTGGTATGTGGGAGGGTAGTGGGCGGGTGGTGGTAGGGAGGGGGGTGGAAGTTGAAGGGAAAATCCATCAGCAAAGTTTGATTTCTGGGTTCTATTCTAATATTGTTTGGTTCTATACTTTTGAAGGCGCAGCGAAACGCGTCGGGTTATTTGCTAGTATAAATATATATAATATTTACCTCTTAAAAATGCAAATTGTTCAAACTATACAGCTTTTATTATTATTAATATGTTAATGAGAAACTGCGTAACCAATTGAGTTTACCACATTTACAAAATTGGCGGGAAAAGTGATCAGCTGTTGAGTTATCGACATAATTTAGGTTTACCAACACTTTTAATATAAAAAAGGAATGTTGCTGAACTTCATCAAATTCATGTTTGACAATTTTATAATCCACACTGGAAAATAATTGTATTAATTTAATATGATGCAGATCTGCATCACCACCATGTAAAGGGTTAAAATGTAGACTCCTATTGCCTGCATGCAGATCAAGTATGTTTCAAATACAAGTCACTTCCACCCCTCGCCCCCACAATAAAAAATTGTGAATAACACCCAGAATATTTAAGATATTTGAAATTTATAATCCCTTAAAAATTTCAATCAAGCCGAGTTATAAAAACGGTATATAAACGTCCCTTTCGCTGCAATTAATTTTTGTTTGCTTATTTCTGCGATTTGTTAACCAAAAAAATGTTTATTCATTTTTAAGTGGAGGTAATTTGAATGTTTGGGATCAGATGTAAATTTACATTCAAATTTTTTTTTTTTTTGTTATTTTGTATTTTTGTTACCAATGGCATTGGATAGCAAGCAGTTCAAAATAATTAAATAAATTTACAAGCTAAAGTTTGAAAACTTATTTCCTCGAATATAGAATACTTTGGCAAAATGCTGAATATACGTACACAATGTTTTACAACAAAGAACACGAAAAATATTATTTGGAGCAAAAAAAACTGAATGAGCGATGTTTCATGGAATTGAAAAATGAAATTGATGCATTCAATTTTTTTTTTCTCATGCGTAAAGTATTTGCATTCGTCAACCAGGCAACAATCTTTATTAAGTGTATTTATTTGTGCCCTACACCATAAATACGCACCCAATTGAAATGTTTGTTTATCCGTGTGCAGCGACACAACCGGAAGTCCTGGCACAATAATGGCGGGCAATGTGCGCGAACGTAACAATGGCGGCGGCAGTTTGCGGCTGCCCGAATGCGATTGTATTGAGCCGGAGCCGCTTCCTCCGCTGCCTACGGATCCACTGCCACCGCAGGCTCCGCCACCCGCAGCGCTGGCGCCACTCTGCTGAGCCCTGCAAGAAAAAAAAGAACGACAGTGTGAGAGCCACCGATAATAATAAGATAATGCAATTATATGTTAAAATGCCAGTGGAATTGCAAGCAAATGCAATTAGTTGCCATTGCTCATTCTTATTTCCATGGTCGTGCATGCCCATTTCCGTTTCATTTGTATGCGACAGGGCCTTAAAGTTTGCAGTTCCTTTTCCCGTCCCTGTTCCTGTGCCTGTCAGCTGTTGATTTGCGCTTTTTTCACACATGTGAATTACATTTGATTGTTGCCTGGAAATTATTTTCCTCCCTTCGTGACAGTCGTAGTTTGCATACCCAATGTGCAGCTGTCAACAACAGCAGGCGCCGGCCTCTCCTGATTTTGTTGAACTTGACGTGTGATTGAATTTCTGGCACTCAAAGTCAACGTCTAGGCCAGATGATCCAGCTCCAATTGTACGCATAATAAAACGCATATTTCGATTTTTCTGCAGAAAAAACTTTTCATTTGATTTTGTTTGGCATCCATGCCCTTTGAGAGCAAGAAATTGTGCGCATTATTGATGATGATACTGGCCAGAGGGAGGAACAAGTAATTTTCTTCCCAAGGCCTGCATCGCTTTCAACATTTCCTCCTCCACATCTACTCTTGGTACACATTTTCAAAATCTGCAACAAAGTTCCACTGGCATTTTTCATTTGCTCAGATGGAAAATCGTGTAAGCAATTTATATGTGTCCTTGCTGGCTGTAGACAGGAGGAGGTAGACCAGGGAGCTGAAACAAATTTTCCAAATAGCTGCAAACAACGTCGCATAAATTCTATAGAAGAAAATTACGTAAGGCTGTTTTTTCCCTTTTTTGTAAGTACGCGACACGTACATTTTGCTTTTTGTTTATAGGCAGGGGGGCCTGTTGTGTATTGAAGTGCTATAAGCGCACATTACACCACGTAAGAGTCAAAAAAGGCATCCCGCCAGGTCAAACAGCAGGCAGCCGACAGATGGCGGCACATTTTTACACCACTGAATATATATATATATATCTGTGTGTGTGTGTGCGTGCAACCCACTCGCATAACTCAAAGCGGATCTACATAATTGACGTGAAATACTCGTAACCGTAAATCGTACATTACACCACCACCCCAAGTACAACAACAACAACCGGAGGAGAATAACAACCACTTGGCACCTTTTTTTGTGCTACCTAAAGAGAAAAAAGGTTAACAAGCTGCCGGAATTGCTATAAAATACTTGAAGATGGGCGCCATATAAAAGTTTATACCTTGATAATGGAGCTTTAAGTACGAGGTGTTATTTAATGAGCAATGCAGAATGAACATTCATATGTGTAACCAAATGTGACTTAAGTATGCATTTATTAGCAAAAACGAGGAATATTTGTCATTTTTTCCAGATGTTATTATCATATTTAATTTAAGAAAGCAGAATGGTAGAAACATCAGCGAAAAACGGTTTTGAAACGAACCGGTTCGAACTTGGTTTTCGACTTATTATTATTTAACTTAAAGTCGAGAACCCAATATTTTGAGCCTCCCGTTTGGTTTTTGGCGCAAATTCACCCTAATACTGAGCGGACATAAATTATCCAGCAAAGCTAGCCATCGACCGATATGCGAAAACACGATCAACTTTAAATATCCAAATTCTATTTTCAACTTTCAAAGAAACAAATTACCTATACGAATTTAGAAAGCTTTTTAGTTAAACAGAAAATAGAAAATTACGAAAAACTTAATCCACGATTCAGAATTATGTAGTAATAAAAGAAATATGAATTAGAAACATACAATTTTCTGAATTTTAGAAAAGTTGCCCTAGACATTAAATTTTAAAAAATTTTTCTAAATTTAAGGGTGAATTTGCTTTATTGCCTTGTCTAATTAAAAAATTGGCAAATATTTTTTAAAAAAGGATATTTTTCCTAGAATTTTAAGAAAATTAATTCTTAATTTTAAGGGTATGTATACCAGGTGTCATTTATTTAAAGGTTAAAAATTAAAAACAAAAACGTAAGGATATTAATAGCTGATTATTATATAACAGAAGTTATACTAGGTGGTCGGGTTGTTCCTTAGCGTGAAACTGAAAAAAACACTTTTCAAGTGTATAAAAAGAGTTCAACCTGACTCTGACTGACGGTGATGCGGAAAAGTTGTATGACTTTTTGTTTCTCACGAGAACTCATTTGTAGACTATAGAAATTAAAACAGCATGACCGGACCGGGGCAAAGTGATGGTGGTTACGGAAAGTTTAGTCAGGATTAGCTTAAACATTTCAAAGTTACAAAAAATATCAAGCGTGACTTTCAAATTAAGGAAAATCTACCCCCAAAGACGGAAATTAGCGGAAAACTGTTGTATGAATTATTTTTGTTTACCATCCGATCAGTTTTAACCTTTTTCAAACACATATAATCAAAAAACTGTTACCAATCCTTCGGAAAATTCAAGGTTGTATTGGCCAGGGGTTCACTCCGGGGCTCGAACCCGCAAAACTTTTTGGGTTCGGGTTAACGGAGCGGGTTCAGAAGTCGCTGAACCTAGGTTCGGGTTCGATCCGTGGCTTAGGAATTATTATGTTCAGAAAACATGTACGTAAATCGAATCAAACAAAAGTGATGCTTGATATTATAACATTTGAGATTGGATCATTGAACGGTCAATAAGTCAAAAATGAAATTTGCTCTGCTCAATACTGAGCAGTGTTAAGCGAGTGTTAGTCTGTGTTGAGATTCTTCCATTGGAAGATTCCGCATAGGAAATCACAGTGTTTAGAGCGAGATGGACATATTCCCAAACGCATTCAGAGAGCGTAAGTGAGAGCAAACAGCTGACTAATTTCTGACATTATAATTTATGTTTGTTCAAACCTTTTAAAACAAGACACACACACATCACAAAGGAGAATGGTCGACCGTACAGCTGTTTCAAGAACCTCTCGGTCTTATCATCAGCAGGCTTTGCCTATCTTCTGCAAGTTGTCAGTTGTATGATTGCTTGGGAATTCCAAAGGCAGCACAAGTGCAAAACCGACAGAAGACTTTGTGTATGTGTGTACACCCCTTTCAGCCTTTCTGAATTAGTGGGCAAATTATCTCCCCTCAGTTAACGCACTGTATAAATCAATCATTAGTGTGTCTCCCAGCAATCTTTCATTATTACTGAGTCTATCGCTGGGTAAAACAAATATATGAGTAGAAAAATTGCTCTGTTGCAGCAACAACTAATAATACGACATTTTTAAGTTCTTTACATAGATTGTTTTTTCCAAAACTTTAAAACTTAAACATTGCTTTTCACCTTTAACAGAAAATTAACATGGTAAAGAATCATTTATTTTGTAAAATGTAATAGAACACAAGGCTGCAAACCTCCAAAATTTTACAGAAGGTTCGGTTCGGGGGGTTTGAACCCTTTGTAAAGCCTAAGGTTCGGTTTGCGGACCGGTTCCCTGAACCCAAGGTTTTGTTTCGAACTTCGGTTCGCTTGAACATAGAAGAATAATTCCGATTTATAAACACTATTTTTTTAAAATAATATTCTTCATGTCAATAATGCAGTTTTTAATTATCAAATTCATTAGGTAACACTGACATCTTTTGAGAACCGCTTAGTTTAAATAAATAAGCATTCTTCTTAGATTGTAAAGTGTTGAAAAGGCCCATTAAACTGATTCCTGAGTTGTTGGAAGAGCAAGTATAGTTAACGCAATATTTTTTAAATCGTATTTTTTTTCACCTTTCCAAAGTTTTAAAATATTTGTCGATGTATTGGACAATAGTCGAAGGAATCTATAACATCATTTACAGATTTGATATTAATATTTGTTTATTGCTTTCTACTGCTTTCAAAAACTCCTCTTCTTCGCAATCAAAAGTTGATTCATTTAAAACTCTCATCAAGAATTTCTTTTTGGAGCTTTCGTATGTCTGTAATGTGAAATGTGAATTTAACAAAGTTTGAAATCTCAGGTCTTAGAGCACTGCAGCTAATGTTGGTACTTAGATCATAATGGAAGAAAGTTTATCGAACGAGTAAAGTAATAAACAAAATATTTCAAAACAGTTGTTCGAAATTAAAAGCAAGCGGAATAAAAATCATTTGCTAGTAATTGTGAATCCTGTAGCTTTAAAGAAGTTTTTTTTGGCTGCAGCAATAAAATTTTTGAAGTATCAAATATTTTTAGGTGAAGCTCTTTCAAAGAACTCTGAATTAAAAATCATTTTATAGTTAGCAAACGTTCGCACCTAACTCAACCGAGTTCAATTTCAATTCAATTTTTTTATAAGCAAAGATTTCATATAATGTGAGTACGGAGAAGTGTGCGAACTCTACTAATGTCAAACTAAACTGCCTTAAAAATCGTTATCTACTAAATTTTGAGCGTGTGCAGAATATGAAACTGTAATTATATAGTCCTCCAGGGAATTTATTGAGTTAACTTGATTATCGTCCAAATCAAGAATTGCGTTTGAAGCCCATTATTATATTCTTCATAGTTGCATTCCTTTTATGCTCTGCAGTTGTCATTTAAAAGTTCTAATGCTCGATCCATATTCATTTCTTGACTTCTCGTCTAGAGCTTCTTGAATGATAGTCAGATCACAAGGAATTTCTATATTGTATGTGTCGTTAAAAAAACTACTAAATTTGTTGAACCGAACCGAATTTTTCTAAAAAGTGGTCCGGTTCGGGTTCAGGTTCGAGGAGTCAAAAATATTTGAGGTTCGGTTCATGGTCCGGTTCGTCGGACCCAAAATACCCGAACCGAACCGGTTCTAAGGGGTTCGGTTCAGGACCGGTTTGCAGCCTTGATAGAACATTCCTTTGGACCGAACCCTTTTCATGTGGGAAGTGGGTGGAATGTGGTTACCATGTGGGTGGGAAGTGGGTGAGATGTGGGTTGGAAGTAGATGGGGGATGGGTGGTGAGTTGGTGGGAAGTGGGTGGGAAGTGAGCGTTAAGTCGGTGGGGGAGTGGATGTAAGTGAGTGGGGATTGAGTAGTAATCGCGTTTGAAGTGGGTGGGATGTGGTTGGTAAGTGGGTGGAAATTGGAAGGAAAATCCAGCAGCAAAGTCGTAACGGAGAAAAGGCAATTTCGATTCGATTTTTGGGCTGTCCGGGGAGACAAATTTATAAAGAACATATTTTCAAATTCGGTAAATAGGGAACATTCCTTATTCGATTAACTTCAAATTGATTCTGATATGGGTTCTATACTGTTGAAGGCGCAGCGATGCGCGACGGGCTTTATGTTAGTAAAGTATATATATTCCTAATCAGAATGAAGAGCTGAGTCAATTAAGCTTTGTCCGTTAGTCCGTCCGTCCGTCCGTCCGTCCTGTTTCTTTGCTATCCCCTCCGTCAGTTTGAAAGTGGTTCCTTCTATGCGTTACAAACATCCGGACAATTTTAATATACCCTCTCTAAGGGTATAAAAAGATAAAATCCTTTGGTACAGAGCATAAAAAGAGTGTTTACGAAACGATCAGGCAATGCTGCCTTATCTTTTTGGAAAACTGGCTACGGCCTTGGGAATAAAACATTTTTAAACTTTTGTGTTTATTTGGAGGCACTTAAAATGGGATAATAACTCTCCACGAGTTTTCCAATTATTTTTATTGCCAGGTAAAACGCAAACAATACTGATTTAATCAGGCTCGTGGGTAAAAATGTTTAAATTGTATTCAATTTAATGCTGAAACATTTATTACACATATAATAATTAAAGTCCACATGAGTACAAAATGATTAGTCACAATATTCCACATTTGTTTAATTCGTATCTCTGGACATTCAATGCTGCTTTTCCTATTTTTCTCTCGAAAACTGTGCGACCAACCTGCCTAATCAATGCCAAAAACAAAAGCTTCATTAACATTGAACTTGACTAAGACCTATGTTCGGCAAAGTTAGCCATTGATTTCACATTTACATCGACATCATGTACCATTTGGGCGTTCGTATTACAGAGGACTAGGCCAAGGCTTGCCAAATTACACATACGCACTGTATGCTCTGTAATCTAATGTGGTTCGTATGTATAGGATGGGGTGTGTGGGGTCGTGTAATTGCATTTGGCTCTGTGTTTACATGTGCGTGCATAATTAAAGCAAATGTTGCTCGTGTAATCAAATCATCGAGTGAAATTCCCTTTAAAACCCGTTTGCAGCAGCAAGCTTCAACACTTGGATGTCACACCCATTCTAGCTAAGGCCTTAATGAAATAACAAGAATTCTTTGGCATTAGCTTTGCCCGGCCAAAAAACTTTATAGACACAACTTTCTTCACTACTTTAATGTTTTGAAAAAATTTCTCTCGTTCCATCTTCTTGCGCCTAATTGAGTTTGCTCTGGGTTTAAGCTTTTGCAAACACTGAGCATGGAAATGGCGAAGCGTAAAAAGCATTTTCATTACGGTGGTGCAACGAGGCAAAAAATTCGGCAAATTTCACTTTAAACGGATGAAATATTTAAAGCTGAGTATACGTGCGTGCGTATATAACAACATTGTAAATTTAGTACTTCGACTCCTTGTTCCTCGAAACCAAATGAGCAATGCGAATTGAGATGAGCTTGAGCTTCGCCCGCATCTTGCGGCAGCTTCTGAAAAGAAGAACTTGTGTCTTGCTGGGCCACTTGGCCACCAAAGGCATTTTAGCCAACCCTAGGCAGACTCCCAGTGCGGCACACAATTTATCAGCGTCATCAAGAGCTCAAAACTTTTACATGTCCTTGAGTCGTCAGAAGAGTGCATGTAAAATGCTGGCGTAGATGTTTGTTGTCTGTAGGATACTACCATGTGTGCGGCTTTGAGATGCTTAACGATGGATACTTAATTTTGTGGTGTAATTTAGTCGAGTACAACGGTTGAGTTTTGGGTGCACTTTGTGGATTTTCTAGTTCGGAAATATATTAAAATCTTTGGGAGGTGACACAGAAATCACTATTGAGTTTCGTATAAACGCTTGTATTTTAAATTTAAACTGCTTGAATTTATATGTGAAGATATAGCCATGTCCGTCTGTCCGTCCGTCCGACTGTCCGTCCGTATGAACAAACAGATCTCAGAGATGGTAAGAGATATAGGTTTGGCATGAATGGCCCCCGCAATTTGGAAAAAACGTCATCTCTTCCACAGTTTGGTAGATAGATGATTCGTACCTTCTAGAGATAGTTAGTCATTAGGAATATGTATCTATTTGCTGAAGAAATGATAAAGAATGGATGAGCGGTTTTCAAGTTATGATCAAATAAGTGAATTACCCCCCGCCACCCCCTTCCACCCTCTCACGACCAACGCACAATCTTAGAGAGGGAGAGAAAGAGAGAGAGAGAGAGAGGGGAAGAGAGAGAAACTTAGAGATGAGCGCAGCAGCAGCACTGCATTTAGCTCCTACTTTAGGTACAGAGTATAAATACAGTCGGGCTTGACCGACTTTCTTACTTGTTTTTAACAAATCAGCTATAAATATATATTTACATTATTGTATTTACATAAAATTAGTTTCATTAGAACAGGGGTGCCCAGAATGAGCTTACCAGCGCGCCAAAACCATTACAAATGCATAAAATATATTTCAAGCAAAAACAAAAAACAGCATCCTATTCCATCCTATTGCATTGAACATCAGGGAGCGAATGAAAATGTGTTTGGTCCTCCTACTGCCGTGGAAAGCGACAAGCGTTAGGCCGTACGCATCACCAACTTTGTTGTTGCTTTCGAGTTTGCAAGAGACATCGGAGAGAGAGAGGAGAGACACACATGATGGTGTTGTTGCAGGTCTGAACTAGCCAACAACAAAACATTCATTCATTAATTTTTTGTTGCTTTATGAAGGCCTATGGCTCGCATATCTTGTATACAGGCCTGCTATTCCTTTGCGTCGGACAACAACAAATGCGTGACTTGCCTGTATTAGAAACTCGAACGCATTCCGCAGAGTTGTGCTGTTTTGTAAAAGCAGACAGTCCGCACTTCCGTATTCTGTCACTTTGCGTATGCGTTTTTGTCTGCTTGTATCTGGGGACCTAATTGTCTACAGTTCTCAGTTTTTACATTAAATAAAAGTACTATCCAAAAACCAATTGCGGAAATTTATTATAAAATTTTTCTTTGCTTTTTTCGTAATAAACGATCAAAAAAATCGTGCGAAATGCCCATATAGGATGTCCTTAACGAAGACCTAACTATGCATTTGTAGCTTTCCTCAACCCTTATTAACTTACGGATTTTGGGCTACTGGACTTAGTATGTAAATGTTAAATTGGCTATACAGCTCCTCCAACGGGGCCAAGCTTCTCACAATCTCTTGGCGTGGACTTAGTATACAATAGTAAAATCGCATGTAATTGTTGCAAATCCTTCACAAGCACAAACCAAACTCTACAAAATTGCTTTGCTTTTGTTTACTTAAATGGTACCCCAACGTGGCCATAGAGAACAAATTCAATATGCCTCGCCTTTGGATTGGCTTAATAAGGAAAATCCTTGCAAATCCTTGCAAGTCAGGAATAAACAAAAAGGCAAATAGCTAAGAAAAATAAATGCAAACATTGAACTTACAGTCGCTCCTTGCGCTGTTGCCGCTTCTTTTTGAACGCCTTCCGGACGCGTAACAGCAGAAATGCGGCCCGATCCACTGACAAAGTGTTGGAGCTCTTTTTAGTGGTTGATGCGGGCGCAGTATCGTCCATATTGTCGTTCTATTGTTGCCGTTGTGTTGTAGTTCAACTTCAGAAGTGCTTCAGTGGTATTGAAATGTCAATGTCTGACGTGAAAGTTTAAGCAGCACAGTTGACGCTGACTGCGTCATTTATGGAAGGCAACGCCCCGGCTGACATTTGTATGCGC
This sequence comes from Lordiphosa stackelbergi, assembly GCA_018904235.1. Taxonomy (NCBI): domain Eukaryota; kingdom Metazoa; phylum Arthropoda; class Insecta; order Diptera; family Drosophilidae; genus Lordiphosa; species Lordiphosa stackelbergi. The sequence goes on along the minus strand of JAEIFU010001432.1, from coordinate 49,427 downwards.
TTGGCGTTCTCCTTGATGTGGTCGCTGTTGTTGTTGTTGTGATGTAATTCCTGCTTCCTGAGCGTGCCGTTTAGTTCTTGCTGTATTCACTTTGGTTTATGCTTCCAGGGGTCTTGTTACACTTGCTTTTTATTATTTGTACTATTATCATATGCCATGTGTGTCATCTGCAAGAATATAATATATACATAAGTACGAGTTTGTAGAAACAACATTTTCATATCATGGTGCTATATATACGTGTCGCCTGCTCCCATTCGTGGAAAAACAATTGCGTGCTAAGGAGCAAACAATATTCCTGCTTGCATAAGCAAACACTCTGCTCACTCCAAACGCACATACACTCAGAAAAACCGCCTGTCAGTGCTCTAGAATGAGCGGAATGGAATTTATATTGTTTTGAACAATGCATTGTTTTTACTCTGGGTGCGCATTCAATAGGAATGAAATATTTTTAAGACAAACACAACCGTTTATGTCATTGAAATGAAAACATGTGCACATTATTTTGTCAAGAATTTTTAAAATTACCGTAAATCAATAAATTCTAGAAAACGAGTTTCCTATTACACCACAAATTTTCATTGATTGATTACACGACATTGGTTGACAACCCCAAAACAATAAAATAGGTTACAGAAAAAAACATTTTAACACGGATCTTCCCACGAAATTTCCAAGTAGCTCTATCACTTTGCTTTGGGAGATTTTGATCTGGGTATTTGATTCTTTTAAACTGTAGTAATTGGAGTTTTGGGACAATAACCGCCAAGATGTATTTATATACAAACTCTAGAGCTGGTTCAACCAGCTGGTTTGCCCCACTTCTTGGTACCGTTAAGTTTCCAGTTCATAGCTCGAAAGACGTTTGAAACAGTTCGATACCGGCCTTGAATATTAGATATCCAATTCCCTAATACCAACAACTTACAGTCTAAATTTCAAATTCATTGCTTAAATTAATTCTCAGGTATGGCTCTAAACCACTTTTAAACCAACTCCAACCCTGTTCGATACCGGTCCTAAGCCAGTAACATATCAAACTGCATTTTACCACAGTAGGTTCGATTTCATAGCTTAAATAACTTCTGAGAAATGGATTTAAACTATTTTTTAACCGGTTCGATAACGGTTTGATTTCGTTCCTGATTGAGTAAATATTCGACTCAATATTACCAACCTACCTATCTGGATATATCATAATGCTCAGTTTAAATTTCATTTGCAAGAAATGCTTAAAGATGCGAAAATGGCTATCAACTGTACATGGAAGTCCCTACTAATTAAGAAAGATGTACCAATCAGCACGAAATATCAAATCTTTGAGGCAGCAGTTAGATCCATAAAGTGCTACGGCGCTCAAGAATGGGGTATCATGGAATATGACGAGGTCGAGAGTCTGCTTCACGCCTAATAGGATGCTCTACCTCGAAACTGGGTTGCCCAAGCTGTATTTGACAACCGCAGACATGCATTTTAAGTATGTTCGAAAAGTCTTTGGTATGCCAGAACATAGGCTTACAAATATATTGGCCCGGTCTCTACTACGCAAACGTTATCAATTTTTCCTTGTTTGGGAAAACCTAGCCAGCACGCACGGAGCGGAGCTTTCCCTAGAAGATCATTCTAGCTGGGGATCCTGGGCTAAGGAAACTCTTGTTAAAATGGACGCAGCTTACAGGCAGACATGCATTGAGCAGTTTCAAGAAGCTCCGAACGGCTTATTTATAAAGAGTTGCATTATGGCCTGGGAGCCTTGAACTATTTCAAAGACACCTTCACAGTAGATCAAATTCGCACCATCTTCAAGGCTAGAGGAGAGATTTTCGAATTAAACTTTGTTCCTAATATGGTTGGCAACGACAATACATGTTCACTGTGCAATTTGAGAGAAAAAGAGAACATTGTACACTTCATCGGCGTCTGTCCCATTTTGAGGGAGCACCGATTGCTCCATTTCGGCAAGGCTGATCTACAACCGCACGAGATAATAAATTATCTTAATGGCGAAAACTGGTCGGCACTATTTAGTTTTATAAGTCAGTCTTTAAGATTCCGGAAACAAATTACCCTGTGCAACACTAAAAAGATGATACGGTCGAGACCAAAAAATTTTGAGAGGGTATGATGGTAGTACAAAAACCTTCGCTGGGTTTGGTCTGGTTAGCAGCCGATTTCTTTTTATAGCTTTTTGAAGTTTTTAGCATATGATTGTGACTTGTTGCTCTATATCTCGTAAACTATTTGGAATTTCTATTTGACGTCTTAAAAGAAGTTGTTGCTCTTGTATTGGTTAAGTCACATCTTTAAACTCAAAATTGCAAAAATTTCGTTTAATCATCATGATTTCCCCTCATTTTTTTCTGTTTTTTAGCTTTTACTTGAAAACTATAACGAATTTGACTAAGCAATGAAGGAAAAAATAGACAATCGATTGGAACATACCAACTTCGTTCGATTGGCCCTTCATATAGTTAAAGGCCCTAAGGTATGTATAATTTCAACCAAAAGTCGAAAAATTACAGTTTTTGGTAGAAATTGACTGACACAATCAAAAATTTCGATTGTTTTGAATTAAATCAATAATATTGTGAAAAATATAACTTAAAAAATGTAACTAAAGAAATTTGATTTTATTAACTTTTTTACCGATAATATTCGGCTTTTTTTAAATTTTAATAACAGTTTTTCATGCTTTAGGGCTTTTAACTATATAAAAGTGTACTTAAATGAAGTTTGTTCAACAACTTTTACCTATATTACTTGTCCGAATTTGTAACGGGTTTCAGTAAAAAATTGAAAAACTGGGAAAAAAATTTTTTTTTTTGACATCTTTTGTAATTTTAAGTACGAAGATGTAATTTTTTTGATTTGCAGCAAAGAAATGTTTTGTAGGCCAAGCCAAGAGCAACAACTTTGCTAAAGACATAAAAGCAAAATTCAAAAAAGTTTAGGAGATAAGGAATCGTTAATCCTACTCTGAAGCTGAAAAGTTTAAAGTCCTAATTACGCAATTGAACGATCTGATATCTTGGGAAGACCTGGGAGGTCAGGAGTATTAGACTGTGTATCAAAGGATCTGGGTAGCAGTGATCGACAGACGGCGACAGACGGTTAGACACCAAGTCGATAAGGATAAACTTCTTTTTTTAAATTTTAGCCTATATCCTTAGATAATAAATATAAATGTAATAAGAAAGTGAAAAAAAAATATTTTAAATAAAGAAGAATACTACTACTACTACTACACTTTGTAACCGGTTCGAAATCGGTGCGATACTGGTCCTGATCCAGTAAAATGTCCAACTCCATATTACCAACCTACAGACCAGATTTCAAGTTTAGCTCTTAAATGACTTCTGATACATATATGTAAAGGAATGATATGGTGCTCTTAGCTGATTCAGCACCCCAGCTCCAAAAAATGCTAAACCAACTAAACGAGTACTGCAAAACTTGGTATCTTAAAATAAACACTGACAAGTCAAAAGTACTGGGGTTTAGGGATGGCAGAGGACGTGCCGCTCAAGGGGAAACATGGAGCTTAAACGGTGCGGATATAGAGAGAGTAACAAGTATCTTGGAGTTACTATGACATCAAATGGAAAATTTTCAACGCACCTTCGTCTAAAACTAAAGGAATCCATCATGGCGCTAAACAGCTCTTGGAACAAACTAATGAGCCACAACAACGTACTACCGAGTGTCAAATATAAGATTTATGAAGCAACCTCCCGCTCCGTTCTGTGCTACGCCTCACAGGTATGGGGAATTTTCCGACGTGAAGATGTGGAGAAGTTGCTGCGTTTTTTTATCAGAAAATATTCCAGCTGCCACGAAACACTCCAAACAATGCAGTTTATATTGAGACCGGACTGCATTGTTTCGCATTTTTCCTACATGAGGCAGGTGATGAAAAACCAGCAACAAGACTGGTTAATAAAACTGCGAAGCAGCTACCAGCAAATGAAGCTCAATGCTTCAATGAACGGCCACTTCTAGCTCCTAAGCATATTGTCCCTCTAAACCTACAAAACCATCGATCATGGACGGCGACACACAAAAACATACTGGAGCGCATAGCTGAACGCACTCAAGAAAGATATATTGGCCCAGAGAAGCACAAGCTGGAGGTTGTACAAACAACTTAATTTCTCTCTAAGCGAACGAAATTATTTTAATGACCGCTATAAACTAAAAGTAATCTCGCAAATATTCCGCGCTCGATGTGATGTGATGACACTGAACTTCAAGACATATAGAGATGGTGTACAAAATGAATGCACGCTTTGCAATAAGCACGAAAAAGAGGATGTCTTTCATTTCCTGGCCGAATATCCAATCCTGGGAGAGTTACGACTTGTGTATTGGCAGCAAACTTCGTTGAACTCGACAGAAGTAATTGAAATTTTGAATGGGCGCAGTTGGACCACACTGGCCAGTTACATTTTCGAAGCGTTAACATGTAGAAAGCAAATCACAACCGAATTTTTTTAGACCTAAATTAAACAAAAACTAAACTAAATATATGTAATAAAACCTTTCCATGTAAATATGACTGACGGCAAACTGCCAATGTCAACAAAATGTTCTGAAAATTCTCAGAACAAAATTTTAAACAAAAAAAAATTAATTTACGTTTTATTTTTTATTTCAAATCTTTATTTAATCACACTAGGCAATAAGGTCCAGTTAAGAGAAGGGGTCTTGGTGGTTCTAGATGATTTTTTTAGACGGAAAACGAATCTGTTTGAAAAATAGTTCATTGCGTCTGAATTTTCGGTATTTCCGCTTAAGCTTGCTTAAAAGGGAATATCATTATGGTTTCAAGTATAAAATAATTTATACATTTAACTAGTAAATAACCCGACGCGCTTCGCTGCGCCTTCAACGGTATAGAACCCCGAAGAACCCAGAAATCGAACTTTGCTGATGGGTTCTCCCCACAACTCCCACCCCCATCCCTCCCACATCCCATCCACTCTACACCCAATTCCAACCCACCCACCCCACCCACCCATCCCACCCACATCCCTCCCACTTCCCGCCAACATCCCATCCACTTCTTACCTACATCCCACCCACATCCTCTCACTTCCCACCCACATCCCTCCAACTTCCCGCCACATTCCACCCACTTCACAACCACTTTCCATCCATTTTCCACCCACTTTCAAAACAACTAACCACCTACATCCCACTCACATCCCACCCACATCCCATTCACTTCCCAGTGGGCATCTCGGCCTTATTTCCAATATCGGAAAATTAAAACACAACTTAATTACAAACCGAGTTTCAAGTCAATCGGATGAAAAATAGTTATATCGCATGTTGAATTTTCGGGCCATTTTCGCGCCTAGGGGCGGATTTTCCGACATTGAAAAATCACATTTTTATTATCTCGTATTCTGTCCTTACAAACCGAGTTTCAAGCCAATCGGATGAAAAATAGTTTTTTCATGCAGAATTTTCCGAATAATTTTCCGACCGTTAGGTCATATTTTCCAATTCGGAAAATCACATTTTAAACTCTTTCGTATTCCATCCTTACAAACCGAGTTTGAAGCAAATAGTTTTTTTCATGCAGAATTTTCCGGCCATTTTCCTCGTGGGCGGATTTTCAAAAATCGGGAAAACGCGTGTCGAATTATTTCGCGTACTTTGCATACAAACCAAGTTTCAAGTCAATCGGGTAAAAAATAACATTTTTCCCATACAAACTTTTCCGACGCTTTTCCGACTTTTCCGGGTGGAATTTTCCAAAACCCCGCCTTAAAACGCACTTTCACCACTAACAGAAACTCCTGTCCAAATTTCAGCTTTCTATCTCTTACCGTTTAGGCTGTGTGATGATTGCCAATCAGTCAGTCAGTCAGGACACTCTCTTTTATATTTATAGAGATTATTTATTTTTTCGCAGTGTACTCACACTGCACACACCGCTGAAATGTGCTCTGCTTCGTTGTCCCATGCTCAAAAAGGCTAATATGCATTTATGTGATATTGTTTTATTTATGATCTCTTATTGTGGCATTTTACGCATTTCCATAAGCAATTTTGATATACCCAACTCACAAGGACATTTGTCAGCCAGGGTAAAAGAAAAAGTGAAACCAAATTGAAATTCATGCGCTGCCATCAGTTGTGTCCCTACTCAGTTGGTGTGACAAACTCCATTGAAAATATGCAAAAATGGCGTGACTCAAACTTCAGTTAAGAGTTTTATTTAAAACTAAAACACTTGACACGATGGTGTTATTTAGGTGTCTATCAACTGTCAGTGGCAAGTGGGGCATCATCATGATTGTCATACCTTTTTCCAGATCAATTACGGTTAGCTGTCAATTTCGATGGGGAGTGCAGAGAGAGCAAAATTGCGTAAGCTATGCCAAATCTTATTGCCAAATTGAAATCCCTTACAGACATAGAAAACCTGCATAAACCAGAATATCTTGACAGTCTATTTTCCTCCTTCCATCCCCATAGCCTGGCAGTCGTCAGCAGTGGCCTTTCCCTCTGACTTTGTGTGGTACTTAAGTGGATTTTGAAAACATTTCAAGCACTCACACAGACGACACACATCCACCTGCAGGTGAGGCAATTGCTTCACAGCTGAGCTCAGAAAGCTGAGAGACATCCCGCAAGGCGTCTTAGTGGTTTTTTGTCAGTTAACTTAATATTGACATCTTTTCTTATTCCCCAAAACACAATTGGAAACTATTTACGAGCACGAATTTAGCCATAGGAGACCCGTTGCTAGTTATGATTCGTCCTTGACCAAGATTGGTCAGTGCTTTCCGTTTGATTTTTGGTTTGCGTCGGTAGTAAAGCAGCATACTTTACTGTTAAGCTCACAATGAGAGTTGAGCTCGCACATAGACGGTGATAAATGATTATAAAGCTATGCACTTGGTCATGAAAATGAATGGAGGCAGCCAGATACGGTAAACTACTGAGCTGAATGGCTGATATATCTAATTGCTTGCTTATGCCCGGATTAAGTTATTTGTGAGTTTGAAGAGGAGGCAAAAGTCAGGGGCTATTATTATTTGATTTAAATCACAACCAAGAGCTGTCAAGTGCAGTCGGATGAGAGAGTTATTGGTAAGTCGACCTAAGTATCTACAAATGTTTTTTATCTTTAACTCATCTAATAGCATTTAATTTTAAAGATGAGAAAGCTGCTGGTGTGAGTATAAGAAATTGGTAATGTGTACGAATGATAAAAAATGTAATGCAGAAAGCTAATGGCGAATAACAATAATGCCAACATTACGGCGCAACATGCCGCTCGCTTTGTAAAGGCATGACCTATTCCGAGCACGGTTCAGTAAACAATTAAGTTTATTTAAGTTGAAGTTTATTTAAGTTTTCTTCTCAGCGCTACATGTATTGATATACTTAAATTTATAACGCTAATCACAAAGGCGAATGGTTCAGTTAGAATTTAGTTACAAAATTATTAGATATTAAGCTACAGCAGTGGCGTAGCCAGGGGGTGTTTTTGGTGTTAAACCCCCCTGATGAGTCCGCATGTTTTGCCAAGTGCTTGGTTTATATGGTCCTCCCAAGTCAACGTATTGTTAAATGTAAATACTAAATTATTTGCTCCGTCCACATATTTAATATCAACTTTATCTATTACTACGTTTATACACACAACGTTTATTGTGAGTAATGCCCTTCAAAGTATGCTTTATGTCATTTTATAATTATCCATACGTAGACATTGTAGTCAGATATGGCAAAATCATACATAATCTGCACGGAATATTCACAAAAATTGTCGGACCAGTTAAAGGTATAAAAAATAATTTAGTTTATAGCCAAAAAAGAATAAATATTATTCTCAATTAAGTATTTTCAGAAGTATAGCATACTTAAAAGGGAATTAATCACAATAAATTTTCGGGCCTGTTCCGAATTTCGAGTCGATTTTCGTGTAAACGTTAGAATTTTGCAGTCGAATTTAATAACGTTGTATAGAAAGTGAGAATTATGCCTACGGCTACTAGATCAGGTATAACAAAACTCGGAATTGTTTGAGCAGCTGAAACCGACTGCTTCATTCCAAGTGAATTAATTCGAGAGAAAAGCACAATGGAATCTAGTATCCACAGAATGGCTTCTCACTTACATTTACGTTTATACAACTTGCACTCAAAATACATACGTTTACACGAAAATCGACTCGGAATTCGGAACAGGGCCCATTGTGTGTATAAACGTGTATATTTCAATCTTCTGTAATGCGTCAGTGTTGTAAATTTTTTTTTGAATAACCAAGCATTTTCACTTCTTCACTTAGCTCACTGTTACAAATATTAATACATTCTAACACTTTACTTAGCGGACGACTAGCATACATTTGTATACATCTGGACGTTACAGTTAGACAACAAAGTGAGAAGGTCGTTTATATACAAACAAAACAGTCCTAGAACAGACCCTTGTGGGACACCTGTTCTAGTTTTAAGAAAAGTAGAAGAGTCTGTTTGGTTAAATACGGCTTGACTTCTTCTGCGCTGTTGTTGAAAACTTAACTTTTTAAGAAGTACATCGTGGCTAACCGTGTCAAATGCTTTACTAAAGTCTAAAAGGGTTAAGAACGTTATATTGTCACTGTCCAGTTTTCTACGGATATGCTCGGTAATTTTTGTTACAAATGTGGTACAACTTCTTTACAACTTAGCTGCCATGGGAATGATCGGTCGAGAAAATAGTTTTAGTGAGAAAAACTTTTTATTTTCAATGTAGCGTGTTTGTACGTTTCAGTTATAAATATTAAATATAAAAATTATCGGTCTCAACACAATTTTAGAGAGTTTAATCAAAATCGGATGAATATATCGTATAGCTGCCATATAAAAAACTGGCAGAAATATATCATGCTAGCTTTCCTCTATTTTTTTTCAATGAATTCACTTATTTGTGAGGCCATAATTTGTTCGAGAACCTTGGAAAGAAATGGAAGGATAGAGATTGGTCTAAATTCATTATTGGCTTTTGAAATTGGTAAGACTTTGGCCGTTTTCCAGATCAGCGGGAAACAAGAGGTTGTTAAAGCAGTATTGGAAATGTGGGGATTAATTTAACGCTTTGGAAAGGAGTATTAGTACATTTGTTACGACACTAGACTTTTTTTTATTGCTACGTTAAGTTTAAAGCAAGGATGACCAAAAGTTTCTTATGGTTGAGCACACACCAATACATTTAAAGAATCTTATTATTGTCCAAAACATCTAAATGCACAGCTGCGAGTTTTTTCAAATGTAATTATTTATAGTCAATAACAATATCTTGCTATGTCTTCGTGGCTTACAAAAACAAGTGTGCTGTTGGGGCATAGAATGTGGGCAACTCTACACTGAGAAATAAAATCAATCTAAAATCTAGATTGAAAATCTCTTTTCGATAATCTTTTAATTTTGTAATAACAAGATTGAAAAACCTTGAAATGGGATTAAAAATCTTAAAAACAAGATTTATCATCTCGCAATTTATCAACCGTCCTACAGTTTTCTGTAAAGCTTTAGTTAAAAAACTTGATGATATATATAAATAGATTTATTTTGTTAAAAAAAAAATAAAAAAAAAAAATAAAAAAATCAACTCGGCTCTCCTGGGACTCGAACCACAACCTTTTTTGCGCAACCCGTTGCAGTATAAGAACTCAGCTGGCATTGTCGTGCTGAGTTTTACGGCTAGTGACGCGCAAAAAATGAGGCTGAACAGCCGAGAGGGCTGAGTGGCGACGCAGTGTGGTAAATCACCCCGAGGTACTCAGTTCAAGTCCCAGTACAGGTAGATTAATAATTAACAGTTATATAAGTTTTTCAGAAAGAAAAAATTGTTAATAACTAAATCAAACGCAACACAAAAAACATAAAAATAATAACAACTTAATATAATTTATTTTTGTTTTTTTTTCATACTTAAAAATCAGATTGTTTCATCTTAAAGTCGAGTATAAACGATCTTTATCCAAGATTGATGGATTAAGATTGAAATTGAGAAAATTCAGAATATAATCTTGGGTTAAGATTATCTGGTCTTAGTCGAATTCTGACATCGTTTCTCTTTGATTCAAGATTATAATCTTGATTTTAGATCGATTTTTTTCTCAGTGTAGTCTCTTGAGTCGCCTTCTATTGGGAAAAGGGAACCCAATACTATTAAAAAACCACTTGTGATATACCATGAATGTTAATATAGCAACAATAAAATCTGTTTTTTCTACCGAATGAAAGTTAGATTTTTAATGTGAATAAATGTCACACAATAATGGTGATGATCTAATAAGTGAGGTTTGTAATATGTATTAAATAAACGACAGCCCTGCACTATACATTTTCAAAAGTGTTCAAAACAGAACTTTATTAGTACAGTAACTGTTAATATCAGAAATTTTCACTATTTTCAGGATTTAATTTAAATCTTCACAATTGACAAAAGCGTTGGGTCATAAAGAAGTGCTTTTGGTAAATTTTTAAAATTTCAGATTGGTATCCATTTCCGGCCCATACAATTCCATGAAGTTTGCTGTTGATGTTTGAATAAGCGAAGAAAACTTAGTGATGGCCAAAGATAACGTCGTGACTCACTGTCCCACGTCAAATTCACTCCACGCGCTCACCTCTAGCTTGAACTCATAGAAAACCATTACAATCTCATAATGAACGACACCTGAGGCCTGACAGGCGTTACACAGCCTTTTTTACGGTTCTCGCGGAGAGCGATTGGTAAATGCAACTGGCATTTTGCTTTATGGCCGACTGATTCCAGGCATTGAGTTAATTGAATGTCATGCCAATGTCTGACCATATTCGAAGCACCCAGCGCTAGTTATTTCCATTATGTCCTGGCCAGAGGCAGCCCCACGTCATTGTGAGCATGGCATAAATTGCGCAATTTGACTTTAAAGTCAATCATTTTACGCTTTGTGCTCCTGTCCCGCTATTCTGTAGACCATGGCTCCACTGACCGCATCAATGGCACGTCACTTCCAATGCTTCCGCTGTTGATTTATTTGCCATTATGCCAGTACGTGACCAGTTGTGGTTTTAGGCCTCGACTCGGACAGAGCAAGGATGCTATAATTAAATAACAATTACCCCGGCGACAGGTGAAGGGCGGTCAAAAGTTACACAAGCGCAAAAATGTGTATGGTTGTCGTTGGATTGCTCCTGAAGACTGTCACACATGTGCGTTTGGGGAGATGCCGTTATTCGTATTTAAGAGCTGCCTTCAAGTGTCCGGGCATAAAGCGAACTGGGGAAATCCCTTTATGGCGACTGCCGCGTCAGGTACATTTTTAAGGTTCTTGTTTTGCATACATTTAGCTTCTCTCACTTTTGTTATGGTGCAAAGAGTTTAGAAAAAACACAAACAACTGTGTTTTTTCCCCTGCCATTTTGGGACTGTGACTTGACACAGAAGTAGAAACCGAGTGTAAATTTATGCAGGAAGTAATTAAAAGTACCGTTGTCCTGTTATATTCTTGGACTTCCCTACCCAGCCACTTCCCTTTGTGATTGCGTTTTTCAGTCTGCCAGCATAATTTTTGACGACTTTAACGTTCGCTCATAAAAAGCGAATTTAATGAAGTTGCAGCATAAAATATGCATAAGCCCAGACGTACTGGCTCGCCGACCTTTGTCCTTCTGTGATGGCCTTATCTGCGCCTTAGCCTTGCTCAACCTTTATTTTAGGCTCCGGCTTCTTTGAAGTCCTTCGCACTAAGTGGTTGCTCTAGTGTTTGTCTCTGTCTTAATTACTTGGCCCACGTCTTTGTGCACTGGCCACAAAAGCCAAACACCTTCAGCTAACGAGCTGCTTAACCACTTCCGTTCCTCCTCTGTATGCTCTTTTGCCGGTCGTAGCCGCAGCTAAAAGCACAATCAATTCTGTTCGAGGAAGTCTGCCAACACAAACAGAAACACGCCTCGACTGCTGGGCGAGCATAACGGCAAACATAAGTACCACTCGGTACAGGAACAATAACAAAAACTGGTTTATGGGGCTGTAGTTTCCACCCAATTAATTTAAAGACTAATTGTCAACACGCGATGCTGCCCTCTCATCGAATACAGCTTTTAACATTGTTCGGAGTAGTCCAGTCAAATTAGAATTTTTCGATGCATGAAATATTGACCAGCCAGATTTTTGATATGTGGCAGGGGACTGTCTAAAGTTCAAATTTTTGTCAATTTGTGTCATTGGGAACGGCCGCCATATCATAGAAACGATTGGCTTTAGACAAAAAATTTTAATAACAGAACCTGAAAACCTGAAAACTCTTGCCCACACAGAAATTTGTGAATGCCACAGGATGACACAAATTTGAACTTAGACTTTTTGGGCAGTCTCCTACTTCTATATAAAAAAAAGGTGTGAGTGTAGCTAGCACTCACGAGTCTTTGATGTGAAACATGAGCTTATTTTCAAATCACAAGCTCTCTCAATGGTACATAAATCAGCAAGGGCACTCCTTCGAAAAAAGAAAATTAACCGGGAGTAGAAATCCAGAAAATCCAGATCCAACCAAGCTTGATCCCATTTACATCCCGACTAGAGCCCACTCAGATTCTACGCTGATCCCACGTAGATACCGACCAGATCCTACACAGATCCCACAGACACCCAGATCCCTTTCCAGATCCACCCAGATCCCACAGATCCCTTCCAGATGCCACCCAGATCCCACCCAGATCCCGCCCAGATCCCTTCCAGATCCCTTCCAGATCCCACCCAGATCCCTTTCAGATCCCTTCAGATCCCAGATCCCACCCAGACTCGATCCCATCCAATCCCAACCAGCCCTCAACCAGATCCCTTCCAAATCCCATCCAGATCTCGCCTAGATCCCACCCAGATCCTACCCAGATCCCATCCAGATCCCATCTCAGATCCAGATCCCATCCCAACCAGATCCCTTCCAGATCCCGCCCAGATCCCTTCCAAATCCCACCCAGATCCCTTCCAGATACCGCCCTGATCCCGCCCAGATACCACCTAGATCCCACCTAGATCCCACCCAGATCCCATCCAGATTCCACTCAGAGCCCAACCAGATCCCACCCAGATCCCAGCCAAATTCTAACCAGATCCCAGCTACAAATACCACCAGATCCCACCCAGATCTTTCCCAGAACCCACCTAGTTGCCCCTTTTCAGCATCTATCCTACCTCTTCACTTCCCCCATCTGCCAGTCCTCTTATGGCTGTGTGTGTTTGCCGAAAACTCCACAAAACAACAACACAAAATATGAATGACGTCAGTGTCACGTGACGCTCAAATCAAACTTTACTCCAACCGTCTTGTGTGTGTGTGTGCCGAGCCACTGCACAAAGCAAACACAGCAACATAATATGGTTGGCGTCAGCGTCACGTGACTCTGAAATCAAATTTTACTCCTACTAAAATCGTCCGTACCGAAATTAAAGATGTTTCACATCTTATCTAATGTGACTGCACTAGAGGCTAAATTTTGTAGTTCTGTTTTGGCCCTAATTTTTTACAGAATAACACAAATATAAGGCTTAGAGCAAGGCAATTTTCTTCGAAAAACAACTGTTCTTTATACAATAGTCCTAAGCATTGCTCTATAGGAAATTGTCAGGCATTAATTTATATTAATGTGAGAAAGTCCGTCAAGCCCGACTATTATTTACTCTGCACATAGAGTAGGAGCTGTATGCAGTGCTGCTGCTGCGCTCATCTCTAAGTTTCTCCTCTCTCTTCTCTCTCTCTCTCTCTCTCCCTCCTCTCTCTCCCTCTCTCTCTCTCTCTGTCTCTAAGATTGAGCGGCGTTGGTTGTGCAAGGGTGGGAGGGGCGTGGCGGGAGTGATTCACTTATTTGCTCATAACTTGAGAATCGCTCATCCGATCTTTATTATTTCTTCGGCAAATTGATACATATTGCTAAAGACTAACTATCTTTAGAAGTTACGAATCATCTATCTACAAAACTGTGGGAGATATGATTTTTTTTTTAAATTGTGGGGGCGGGAGAGGGCGTGGCAAAAATTGAAAACAAATTTGCAATACTAAAAAAAAGTAATCGAGTCTAATCGAGTCTATACTGGGGATGTCGAAAATATCAGAGATATATTAAAATATCGATATTTTTGCCCAAAATGACTAATATCACTATTTTGCAGGCGATGTATCGGAAATTTTAGTGATATTTTTTTTCAGCGTTCGGACACACTGTTGCGAATACCTGTTTCTTCTGCTCTGAACTGTGCACTACTGCTATAGTATCATCAGTGCTACTCGCATGCAGATAGCATGCCAAATGGGGCAGTGTACCGGAAATGATAAATTCCAGGGAAATAAATATTTGTCGTGATTTTCTAATTCTGTAGCGTGCACTTGCATTGGCTTTAGAGTAAATACAATTCAATTATATATGAGAATACTATGTAACACATAGTTGCATGCTCACTTGTATTCTTTCCCATAAGGAAATCTGAGCGACCACTTCAGTCGCTGGCTCAAGCGCAGTGTCAGCAAATCCCACGCTTATGTATAAGCGATAAGCACACATACCAATGCATGCGCGCGCTGCTAACTCAAAAGATATTTATGGTAAATAAAATGCAGTCGACAGTCTAACAGAAAACAGCCGAGAGGCAAGTTTGAAGTCGCGAAGCGGAGACACTTGCGGCTCTCTTAAACTTTGATTTTTGTATACGAAGTTTAGCACCGTAAAATAAAAGTTGAAGAACAAACTTATTGCCGTTTAATTTATGGTATGACGAGGCGACTTAAACATTGACCACCTCCCATCACGTCAATTCTTCATGAACCCTTCAACGAAATCACTGAAAAAGTCAGCGGAGAAAAATATGTTACCGTGATTTGGTAATTCCATAATCAGTATTGCTACAAAGACGATTGTGGGGTATGCAAATGAAATCAAATAATAGCCGTTCAAAGCAATAAAATTTTGGTCAAGTCCACTCTGCATGACCCACGGTTTAAGAAAACTTATTTTGAATCAGCGTCGATTAATTAATCGAGGAAATCAAAAACTTCAAACATCAGACCGTAATTAAATTACAAAAATGTATAATAAATGAAAGCAAAGCTTAACAATCGATTATTCGCTTGGCATTATGCAGCTAGCCGTGGATACAACCGCCGTGTATATGATGAGATTTTTTCTTTTGTGCATGTCTCTTATGTAACTTCAATTTATGCATATATTTTAATCTATAATGGGCTCGCGCTGTCTTTGTTCACTTCCTAGGAAACTGAGCTTTATCATCCACTTGAGTTATGTCAAAATTGATTTTTTAATACCAAAGGCTTTCTCAGTATCATTTATATATTGTGTTACTATTGTGTAAGTGGTTATAAAGATGGTAACGGTAAATCAAAACAACATAAGTCATAAAATAAGAACCTGATTTATTCAAAACTACTTTTATATGTAAAGTAATTCTGTAAAAAGTTCCACTTTGCGACCAATCACTTTTTCACTTATTTATTAAAGTTAATGCTTGCTCTCCTGTAAAATTGAAAAAACGAGAGCGTAAGTTGAAGTCGGCTGTAACCGACTTCGATATACCCGTTACTCATGAAAAGAAATGTTAAACAGCGTTCCTGCGTTCCTGAGGGGTGAACTTCGCTATTTATTATCCGATCTTTATATAAATTTCAGTGATTATAGTTATTGCTAATATAAATTTGAACTCGATATCTTAAAAATGTGGGAGTTATTCAACATTTTCTATTGTGGAGGCGGGGGTGGGCGTGGCTAAAATTTAAAACAAACTTGATCTGCGTGCAGAAAATAGGAGTCTGCATGTCAAGTTTTGTGGCTCTAGCTTTTCTAGTCTCTGAGATCTAGGTGTTCATACAGACAGACCAACGGACGGACGGACGGACAGACGGACATGGCTAAATCGACTCGGCTGTCGATGCTGATCAAGAATATACACTTTATATGGTCGGAAACGCTTCCTTCTGCCTGTTACATACATTTGCACGACTTTAGTACTCCTACCCTTTTTACTCTTCGAGTAACGGGTATAAAAACAGTGCAGTTATTGTCACAGATATATTTCTTTTGGAATCATCATTTAATGCATCTAGTAACTCCTTCCCTGAAGAAGTTATTTTTAAAGGATCGCTCTTCGCTGATTACAATATTGCCATGTTATCTTAACAATGACCAGGACAATGGAATAAATTGTTGGAGCTGTATTTGCATTTAAAGTTGTTTACCCTGGATTCGCGACCCAATTAAGTTCTGGATGGAAGAGAAAGACGCATTGCCAGTGCTTTCCGATATGGCATTGTCATATCTTTTTAAAGCGGGAAGCGCCGAGTCATCGGAGCGCTCGGCTTCGGCTATTAAAAGTGTGGTTTCTGACACCAGAAGCCGAATTGATTCGCACATAACTCAACGGGTCTTCCTAAAATGTCTGTCTAACGATTATTGGCGAAATCAGAAGTTTTTACGTTTCAAAGATTTAACTGAATAAGTTTTTATACCTACACTTAAAAAGTGTATTAAAATTTTGCCCAGAAGTTTGCAACGCATAGAGGGAATCATCTCCGACAACACAAAGTATATACATATATTCTTGATCATGACGAGCTGAGTCGATTAAGTTTTGTCAGTCCGTCTGTTTCTACGCAAACTAGTTCCTAAGTCTTGAAGCTAGCGAGCTGAAACTTTGCACAGTGTCTTCTTTTGACTGCACGCTGCTAAAATGTCGGAACCGACCGCATCGGATGAATACTTATTGTAGCTGCCATAGAAATGTTCGGTTGGAAAATGGGTTTTAGTGAGAAAAACTGTTTTGTTCTTAATATTACCGCTGTAAAGACTAAGGGCCGTTTTTCAACTCCTAAATAAGTGAGAAATAGCTACTTGACAAATAACGCTATGCAACAGATAAAGTCCCACATAACGAAATTGGATTACAAAACCTGTGTATAAACTTATCTAAAACGTTTACATACGAATGGCAAATTCTCTAATAAGGTGGTAGCACTTCCAGTGAAAATCTGGCAGCACTGTCAGCAACAGCTGATTTGCGGGTCATTTTGTTGGTTAGAAGTTTGTCTGTCATCTGAAATTATGGAAAACACAACAAAAGGCAATGTGCTAGGAATTTTACAGTCCAGGAGGAATGGGAACTAGTAGCTCTAGTTGAGGATAACAAGAATGTTATCGAAAACAAGAAGTCAGATGCGGTCACTTGGAAACAAAAGGAGCAAGCATGGGCAAAACTGGCGTCCACTTACGCTAGCAAGACCGGAATTCAGCGCACTGCTCCGGCTCTTAAAGCAAAATTTGAAGGGCTAAGAAAAAAACCAAAGCTGAAGTGGCATTGGAGAAGAGGGACATACCGTACAGTTGACGGGCCGCCTTCGTCCAAAAAAGTTTCTGACATGTCGGAAAAAATAATGGAAATGATTGGCTAATCTGCCACTGGCGGCGAGAACAGTTTTGACAGTAATAGTAAGTATAAAACAAAATATTTTCTTCAAGACATGGATGTACATAATCCAATCTTTTACAGATGTTATTGATTTGGAAGAGGATTGTCAGCTAGAGAAAGTTGATTTTAAAGAGCTTCAAAAATTGGAGATCACCGATCCATCAACCTTTAATCCAAAGTGGACCCCTGCACAACTCAAAAAACCAAAATCTAAAACTGACTGAAACAAAAATTGATTACAGCCGCGCGCTTCAAGAAGAAAAACTCAAATTACTGAGAACTCAAAATACCTATTATGAACAAGAAAATCTGAGAGCACAGTAAGCACCAGAAAGAAAGGAAGGGTAGAGGATAAAAGATGCTAAAAGCTTTAGAGCTAATTGAGCTAGAAATATGTGAAAATAAGCATCGTTGGAAAGACTGTGTAAAGTTATTATGTATTTATTTGTAAAAAATTGTTTTTATTAAAATTAAATATTTGCAGAAATAAATAAGGATCAGATGCAAGTCCGCCAAAGTTTTCTTAAAGTCTGAAAATATTGTTTTATGTGGATCACAAAACTGGCCAATATAGTATTCTTTAGAGCTTACGTACCTATCAAAATAGTTATTTATTAAAATAGACCTATGAAGCGCTGGGAGTAATAGCATTGATTTGCATATCATCTTCTAAAAATTCAGGCATGTTTTTTTAATGGGGGGGGCAGGGGGTTTTTTTTTGAATTGCCATGTTATGGAGCACTGCGCATGCAATGATTACCACTTTATAATTATAAAAAATTAAAATTGGATCGTTATATATATAAAAATAAATTAGACTCATTGTAAAGCTTTCTTTTATATATATTATAATTAATAAATATAATTTACCCTTAAAATTAAAAAAAAAACCAAATATAAAAAAAAATATTAAAATAATATTTCATACAAATAAAAATTATATATATAATAATATTAAACCCAATTATATATTATTTCTTCTTATTTTAAAATTATTATATAATAAACATTTTATTATATTAATAATTTTTTAATTCATTCAAATATTAATTTATTAAAATTATATTTAATATATTATTTTCATATATTACCAAAATATTGGTTTTGGTTAAAACTCATTTTCAAGTTATATTAATAACCATTTTAAATTTATATTATTTAACTGGATTAACTCAAAACTAAAAGAATCATTTTTTTCTGAATAAACCCATTGAGAACGTTAAATGTTTAAAACTACTAAGTGATAGTTGTGGTGTAGATTGGGGTTTTTATTCGGCCGTCTTCCCTTCCTGCAGTCAAAACACTGTTTGGCTTATTTTTCTGATAGTAAAAATGGATGATTCATAAAATTATTTCACAGTGTTTTTGAGCACAACAAGAATTAACAAAAATCCAGCATGTTTCTTTTTCACAACAAAACATTGAAAGACTCTGGCGGAACGATAAGGGCGAATTGCCACATTATGGCCCCAGAAAAGCGCAATATTTCGAAAATTTATTAAGATCCACATTTCACAAGCGGTTTATTACTGTATACATAAAATTTTGTCAACGAATCGGTTGCGGTTTCTAACTCTCATCTACGTTATATTATATGGAAAACGGGAATGGGTTGCTCCGATTGCTGTACAGGTAAAAAAGCTTGAGGCCAATATAAATGCTTGACCGCAACTGAAATTCATTTCGGTTTTAGTCCCTGGGTTGGAGGAAAAATTGTAAAAGAAAAAACGCTGCAGGAAATTTTTTAAATAAAAAATATATTCCATGGGGGGCAGGGGGGTGACTCCATCTAATGTTTTTGAATTAAGATACAGCTTAAAGTGTAAGTCGAAAATATGTAATGTACTCAATTTATTTGTATATATTATGCATTCAATTTAACGTTTTTCACTCATTTTTCAAGCTTCGTCAACACACAAAAAAACTTAACCAGGTATAAAATAAATTTGCCAGGAATGTCAACTATGCAACTATAAAACAGATAAACTAAGTCAATTTTCATGAACTTAAAACCATTAATTTGTGGAAAGAATTTTTGGACTCAGCAAAGGGACTTACATATGAAATGACTGCCAAATGGTAGGGATCGAAAATTCTGTAATCTGGTGTTTTCATTATCGCTTAAGCTTAAAAATTACACTATGCAACAATTTTTTGATCGCTAAAATAATTTGATAATGATATTGATAATTTTTATACCGCAAAGACGATTATAATTTGCCCAAAGTTTGCAACGCATAGAAATATTCATTTCTGACCTATAAACTATATATATTCTTGATCAGGGTGACGAGCTGAGTCGATTGAGCTTTGTCCGTCCGTCTGTCTGTCCGTCTGTCTGTCTGTTTCTACGCAAACTAGTCTCTCAGTTTTAAAGCTATCGAGCTGATACTTTGCACAGAGTCTTCTTTTTACTGCACACTGCTAATATGTCGGAACCGACTGGATCGGATGACTATATCTTATAGCTGCCATAGGAACTATCGGTCGAAAAGTGGGTTTCTAATGAGAAAAACTTTTGTTTTTAATGTTAACGTGTCTCCACTTCAGCGATTATTAATATTATACGCTTTTACACAGATTTGGAAGTTTATGTCAAAATCGGATGACTATATCTTATAGCTGTCATATGAACTATCGGTCAAAAAGTGGCTATTTTGTGAGAAAAACTTTTTGTTTTTAATGTTAACGTGTCTCACTTCAGCGATTATTAATATAATACGCTTTTATACTGATTTGGAAGTTTTGGTCAAAATCGGATGACTATATCTTATAGCTGCCATAGGAACTATCGGTCAAAAAAGGCGTTTTTGATGAGAAAACTTTATTGTTTTTAATGTTGACGTGTCTCACTTCAGCGATTATTAATATTATGCGCTTTACACAGATTTGGAAGTTCTTGGTCAAAATCGGATGACTATATTCCGTAGCCGTCATAGGTTAAAAGGGGGTTTATTAAAAAAAGTTTGGTTAATGTTTGGCTTCTTCAACTCTGTGTATTAAAACATTTGCAAGATAAAAACTTCGGCAAAGACGAAGTTTTTTGCCCTTGGTTTATTTTTTTAATAAAGTTTTCAACATACAAAATCGGATGAAAAAAAACGACTATATTCACAATTAAAAAAATTTACCTCTTCTTGAGAGTATTATTAATTGTTGTTTTGCATGCTCTCCGACCCGTGACTCTGCGCTTTTGATTAATAAGTCACAGAGGAATATCTTTACAAAAACAAAGTCACATCAGAGAGCAATTTAAGATACTGCCATTTTAAAAATTCCTCTCTGACATTGAAATGTAACCAAAATATCGAGTTTTTGCTAGTTTTTCAGTATAAAAATCACATCTTAGTCACAAATAAGAATAAACGTTGAGCATTAGGAGTTTTTATTGCAGTTCAAGGTTGGATAAAAGTACTCAAATGATGTATGTGTGTGTGTGTGTGTTTCTCGCAACAAGAATCAGCAATAGTCTAGTTTCTTGCCAAATTATATAAAGAAAAATATTTTGCAATTTCCCCGAAAAAATTCTCTGCCTCGCGAATGAAAATCCTCCACAAATAAAGCAAAACTTGCTTGGATCATTTTTGCAGTGAAATGTTCGCTTTGAGCAACTCATGTTGAAGTTTGTAAAATTTTGGATAAAAATTTTGGTAAAAAGCGTCGTAGAACACCCGATACGAGAGAAGATCTTTACGATGGATAGTCACTGTTTTAGTCAATGATTTAGTCAGTGTTTGGTCACTGTTTTTAGTCACTGTTTTGTCACTTGGTTAGTACTTTTTTGTCACTGTTTTAGTCACTGTTTTTGCATGCAAAACCACAATTAAATAATACTCTCAAAAGAGGTATGTTTACTTAATTGTGAATATTAGCGTTTATTTTCATCCGATTTTGATGACCAAGGGCTAAAAATGTTCGTAAGAGGTTACCCCATCCTGTCAATAACCGAGATCCTGAGCAATTTTTATGGTAAGATTGAAAAAAACTTAATGAAAGGCAACAAAAAATATAAAAATTATAAAATTTTGTGAAAAAAAGCCAACTGGAGAATAAGTTGACATTTATGATTGGATTTTAGACAATGTTTGTTTTAAGAAATAATTTTATTATCTTTAATTTTTGTTCCACTTTATATATGGTGGACTAAAACAGAGAAATGGCATTTTAGTAGACCTACCTTTTTCAAAACACTAAAATTGAAAATTTTGCGATATCTCGAAAGCCGTTCTACTTTTGAAAAAAAAAAAAAAAAAAAAAAATTAAAACCGTAAAAACTTACAAAATGAAATTGTTCATGGATTTTATTCAATAGGTTACTCTAAGCAAAAACAGTGCTTGCAACTATTTGTTAGTAGAAGGCCTCTACAGCGTGAAAGGTTATAGTGTTTTTATTAGCTCTATTTTTCATATTATACTACAAACATTTCTAGTGCCCATTGACACACGCTTGAGTAGAATCTTCTCGGTTTTTCACTTTACACCCTCTCCGGCATCTACCCACGCTCATTGTCCTGCATGGCAGATACCTTAGCCAAGTGAACTAAAGAGCTAATTGTTGTTTTCCTCCCGGACTCTCCCACTTCTCCTGCGACTCTGACATGGTCTATGGTTTTATCACGCTAGTTGCCTGCGGCAATTGCTGGCTAAGTAAACTGTATGGCCTTATCTCCCTTCATGGGCCACAATATTAACACTTGGCTACAATTTCACAAAAGAGGCAGAGAAGACTAAAGAGTTTCAAGTGTTGGCATCGAAAAAAGAAACTGTAAAAACACGAACTTTCATAAATAAAGCAAAGGCATGCGACATGTTAACAATGCGATGCCTTAAGAGGATTCCCATTAAAGTGAGGTCATTCCTTAAACTAATCACAGCCCGGGCAGAAGTGCGTTGTATTTATAAACTTCAGAGTGTTTAAGCAATGGCTCAGGAACAACTGAAAACCCACAGGCCCACTGAAGTTTCTAGCAACTGGACGTATTTGTACGTATGAGCGACCAGCCATGAAAATGCCATCCCCCAATGCGCCTGCCTGGCTCAGCATTTATGGTTTGGGCTGCCAAGTTTTGTTTTCCTTGGCTATATAGTTTTTGTTGTGTGTTTTGTTTAGTGGAAATTCTATGCCGCCATTGACGGCAAAAAGACACACTCACACACACACTTTCAGTAGCAATAGTCTGGTTTTTGTTTTTTTTTTGTTTTGCCTGCGTCAAATAGCTTATGGGGACAAGACAATTGAGACACTCACTCTCGTCTCTCTCGCTTTTTCACTTTCTGGCAGCCAGAGGCAACTTAGTCATAGCCATTCAGTTAAGCGACAGCTCAGGCAAAGCAGGGCAAACACAGAAAAAAGGTTGCAGAGATTTCATGCCCCAGTGCATGCAGCGGGCAAACAAAAACACGACCATGATCAAATATGAAAATACAGTGAATGCTCCTTAAATTGCTTTTCAAAGAGTAAACAAATAACGGACAGCGAGATTCTGTGGCAAGTTTATTCTAAAGCTTTAAAGGAGAGGTCGAAGGCCAAGTTTTACATCTATGAAAGTGCTCCGCTAAGCCATTAACAGTCCTGTACCGTTTTTCGCTTTTAACAGAATTTGTCGAATTCGAGTGTGGGATATGTTGTTATTGTGTAAAACTGATTGATTAAACTGTTTTAAAATTTAATGTGAAAATTCAAGATTTAATACCAATTTCTTAAATACTTGACTTTTTATTTAGAAAAAGATTCTCTTAATGGGAAAGACGGAGCACTCCTGTTTTCTTTCACATATAATAACACTTTATAACACTGCTCGACAAAATGAAAGTCGATTTTCCACCATTGGACCAAAGCAACTTTTATAAGGAAATTGCCCACTACACCGGGCTTTAGAATTAATGAAACTGAGAATTGTTCAGAAAATTCTAATATCTTCTAACTAGAGCATAAACTTACTTAGACCAGGTGAAGAAATATTCGAATGTCTTGTTATATTAAAAAGCGAGATAGTAGAGAGAACCATTTATATAATACTAGCAAATAACCCGACGCGTTTTGTTGCGCCTTCAACAGTATAGAACCAAACAATATTAGATATGTATAATAATGCCCCGTAGAACCCAGAAATCTAACTTTGCTGATGGGTTTTCCCTCCAACTACCAACCCCATCCCACCCACTCTACACCCAATTCCCACTCACATCCCACCCACATCCCGCCCACTTACCGCCCACATCCCACCCACATCCCACCTACATCACACCCACATCCTACCCACTTTCCGCCCACATCCCATCCACATCCCTCCTACATCACACCCACATCCCACCCACTTCCCAGCGGGCATCACGGCGGTATTTCCAACATCGGAATATGAAAACACAAATGAATACTAATTTTGACCGTACAAACCGAGTTTCAAGTTAATCGGATAAAAAATAGCTATTTTGTATGTAGAAATTTCCGGGCACTTTAACGCCTACGCGGATTTTCCGACTTGGCGAAATCACATTTCAAATTATTTCGAATTCTGTCCTTGCAAACCGAGTTTGAAGCCAATCAGATGAAAAATAATTTTTTACATGCAGAATTTTCCGGCCATTTTCCTCGTGGGCGTATTTTCCAAAATCAGGAAAACATGTGTCGAATTATTTCGCGAACTTGCTTACAAACCAAGTTTCAAGTCAATCGGGTAAAAAATAACATTTTTCCCATACAAACTTTTCCGACGCTTTTCCGACTTTTCCGGGTGGAATTTTCCAAGTAGTACGCAATTTCACCACTAACAGAAACTCCTGTCCGAATTTCAGCTTTCTATCTCTTACCGTTTAGGCTGTGCGATGATTGCCAATCAGTCAGTCAGTCAGTTACAGTGAATCTGAACTCTCTTTTATATTTATAGAGTTACCATTATATTAATGAAAATTTTTTTACATGATTACTTTACACCCTTTACCTTTCCACTGATCATAGATAATATGAGGTTAGATAATTTAAAAGTTCAGATTGGATCCACACCAATTTAAAACGGTTAATGAGTGGTTCCGAGTTAAGTTGAATCTTTGTTTGTAGGTTTGTAATATGGATTTCGACTGACACTGAATCTAAAGCAGACTAAACTGAATTTCATCAAAGAGGTTACATATATTTAGGGAAGCTTATTCGTTAATTAGTCAAGTCTAAAGGCAGCTTGTAAATATAAAATTCTCCTTACAGCCCCAAAAGGCCAAGCCAAGCTTCTTTTAATCTCTTGGCGAATGTGCTTATACTTTTACGAAGAAGAGAAAGGGACCAACAGTTTAACGCTTTATTTGTGATTAAAACAAAGTTCGTTTAAAATTATTTCCAATATTTTTTGAGATGACAGATGAACTGTTACTGTTAATTACAAAGAAAGCACATAAAATTTTCACGTTCCTGAGCCTGCCAACAACTGTTTCTTTAACAACTTTCAGATCGCCAAACCCAACAACTATTAACCGTTAAGTTTCTTTTTCGATTTGTGCGGGGTGCATAATTTTGGCCGCACAGTTTAACGCCGAGTCCGAACGGTTTGAACAGCTTTTTCATGGCTGGATACTACACAGCTGGCGCCAATAGCTGGTGAAGGTAACCGTATGGGTAAAAGATATTTTCTAAAGAAAGAAAAAAACTGTTTTTTTATAAGGTCCGAGGCGGGATTAAACACAATCCACATGCACAGCAGGCGGACACCCAAACCGCTGATTTCTTAGCCCGACTTACCGAATGATTAACTGACATGTAATTAAACCACAGCACAAATCGCTTAACATAGAGAACTAAGTTTTTACTAGTTCTTTGAAAGCGGTAATAATCAAGGCAGCAAACCGGTCCTGAACAGAACCGGTTCGGTTCGGGTTTTTTGGGTCCGACGAACCGGACCATGAACCGAATATTAACTTAACCAAGCAGTTCTCAAAATTGACGACTAAAATTACATTATTAAAGAATGGAATAATACTTAAAAAAATAAGAATTTTTAAATCGAAACTATTTTCTTATATTTAAGCGAACTTAGTTTCGAACCAAAACCTTGGGTTCAGGGGTTCCGAGAACCAGTCCGCGAACCGAACCTTAGACTTTACAACAAGCTCGAACCCCCGGACTGAACCTTCTGCAAAATTTTATAGTTGCAAAATTTAAACCTGGTTTTTTAACTACCTTTGCGAAATAATTGGGCACATATTGCAAAAAGACAGCATTCTCATAACAGATAGATGCATCACAAACATAGTCTTTGCAATCTGTTAAGCTAAAGCAAAGATTATAAAACTGATATGTATTTTTTTTGTATATTTCACAATCTCAATACAATTTTTTAACAACTTGCACGCAGCCAAAGTCGCGGAGGGCTAGTATTCTATTTAGTTGCAACACTCTTCCACTACCCAAACGAATGTTCAATTTCAAACTGAAATCAACTTGCGGTTTCAATGTTTCCATCTCTGGCAAAAGACTTCTTAAATTTTTTATGTTTTTAATTATGTTGAGCTGTTGGTTTGGATTAAAATTTCAGATTGCAAGTAACTTAAGAGGCATCACACATAGAACCTTGAACAGAAAATAGCTGCACAACACAAACAGCAATCAAACAAACAAAAGAAAGTTCGTGGAAAATTGGCAGGCGCTACGAGGGTGAGCATACGAACACTTTGTTGTTTATTATTTGCAGCCTTTATTATTCAGGACATTGCTCAGGGCAATTTTTTGCCCACAATTTGCCATGGCTAATCAACATTAAAATGCTGTTACAAGTTACGTATACGCCATGTTAGCCAACACAATGACTCTGCGTTTGTGTGTGTGCGCCGTGTGGCTTTTCAATTTCATATTATAGACATGACCGATGTGTAAACTTGTTTACTTGTTATATGTAGCTGTAGGAAAAATACAATTAACAATTCCATGAAGTGCCCAGGGCCGCTTCTCCAGCTAGCTGTATTCAAGTGCTTTATATAGAACTAAACGGAAAGTGTTTCAGGGCTGCTAAGCTACAAATGATAAGACAATTGTGAAAAAAGTTTTATTACTTTGCGTCATAAACACAGTCTGCTAGTCGGTTCAACCAAACCTTCTAGAACAAGCTTTGCTCAACTTTTTTGAAATTCTCGATGGAATTAATTTCTAAAAGATTTTCGCAGCCTGCGATGGCACAATGTGTACATTGTGAATGTGGATAGTCATCTTACGTACGAAATCAATTAGGGCTTTGGATGGATGGCAGGATTTGCATACTCAGGGCATTCAAAGATACGAGGGTTAAATGAGTCAATTCCAAAATGGCAGCGGGAATTGTACAGGTATGAAATGAAATATCACACATTCGATTACTATTCTTGAGTTTGAGAGCTTTTCAGTCTACGCTAGTCTTTTGCGTGTTACGCCACCGTGTTACGGAATGCTTGGGACCTTCTGGTTGCTTCTCATCATGGGTTTCGTTAATAAAGTACACCAATTCCACTATTTATGTCAAAGGCTTTTTACCACCATAATGAAGGTCGCCGGTTCAGAACGCGAAAAAAACATTTTCATATTCTTTGACCATAGACCTATCTCAAAGACAAATTGGGAAAGCTTAGAATTTTATAGGTTTAAATCAAGAACATTTTGTACTTATTTTTTAAAGTATTATTTTGCTTTAAAAATGTTTTGGGGTGGACTTTAAAATTTATTAGATTTCGATGAAGAACCTTTTTGCACTTATCTTGCGAGCAAATCGGACTGTACTTAAGACCATAACAAATTAATAGTATGACCGAAAAGAAATAATCATAGTTCGAAATTTACTTAAAAATATTCCGAAACAGTCTTAAAACAAGTATTTCCATATTAAAAAAATTGTACTTGAATTAAGAATTTTGAACTTGAATCAAGTATTTTGGTAATAAACCTAAACCTAAATTGAGATTAAACATAAGGGTCGGTCTAGTAGGAACACTAAAATGTGAAGAATCTTGTTCGTACATGTGTCATCATTCCTTAGACCCAAAAACGCTCGTGGCCTTAGTAACAGTAACAGTTACATGAGATTTAAATTTAAATTGATGATCAAGAATTACCCCTAGATCATTTAGCAGTTAAATACCAAACTGGCGGTGGCCCACTTGCAAGTGCGAAAGTATCATCCCTGTCGGAGAGTGTTGTTGCTATGATGGGAGATTGTGCAGATTAAAAAGTAATAAGTTTTGCCTAAAATAAGCAAAATCCTTATTGGTTATAAGGCTGCCATTTTTTTGAACGACGATGCCAAGCTCAATAGTCAAGTGGGCCACTTGGAACACAGCGACTTTGCGCCAGCCAAAAGCTGGCTGCAGAATCTGTTCCTGGACGCAAGCATACGCAGGAGGAAGAAAAAATAACTAAAGTCCTAATACGTCTTGAAATAGTTTGTGCGATAGATTATAGACTCTAGAGGAATTAATTTGCACATCTGTCTCTTCAACAATGTCTTCAAGTGACTTTAAATAAAAGGTACGTCCAACATCAGAAGTATCGAGAAGTTTCATACATAAATTGAGGGAAGAAGAAGCAGAAGTTACAACTTCGCCTCTTGAACTTTTTGCATGTACGGAGGTGCAAAGTTGAAACTTACACTTAACAGACAATGTTGCCAACAGCACATTGGAGACAAATGGTGTGGGCCTTATTATGCTGCAGACGCAGTTTGAAAATTCACCAGTCATCAGCTGCTTACCGCACCGACCATGAATTGCTTTTAGCTTAAGTGCTATAAAAACGAAAAAGTAAATTAAAGTCGGCTCCAACCGACTTCATATACCCGTTACTCAGAAAAAACATGTTTAAAGGTTCCCGCGTTCCCAGTGTGACCATCAAAAAAGTAGCAAATTTTAGGGTGGTAGCGGGGAGGGCTGGTTCACTGCTAAACGGAACCGTAATAACCGGCAAACGATATGCTAAACAAACAGGGAAAGATACCAAATGGGGCGGAGGCGAAATGAAAAACAGAAAGAAGCAGTCCCAAAGTCAAATAAGGACAGGTGTTAAAAAACGACGAGAAAAAAAAGGTACGAAAAAAAGTGGAAAGAAAACAGACTTTTTAAGGGTAAAAAAAGAAAAAAGAAAGTTGTTTCGAACAAGCGAAAAAGTCTAAGGTGAAAGAGGAAGTCAGAAGGGAAGAAAAGGCTAGAGGCAAAAAAAACAAAAAAGGTGAGTGTACAAAAAAAAAAAACCAAAGATGGAAGGAAAAAAGAAGATCAAAAGCCTTACTGAAATTAATATAAACCACATCAGCTTACATTAAACATAAGAACCATTAGATCACTAGACTGAGAAAAAAAAAACAATCTTAAACCTAGATTGACCTGATCAACCTACGTAAAGCTTAAGCAAAAAATTGTTATGCTATGTAGTCAAAGGAAAAATGAAAAACTAAATAGATTTTTTTATTGAAATAAAAAAATTCTTTAAATTATAGTAGCATTGGGACTGGAAATCACGACCTCAGCGCCGTTTTTGGCCATAGTCTTTTAATATGATTGACCCCACTGTCTCGCATGCGGTCGAAGGTGCAGATTTAATGAGCTTGTCCCAGGCTGGGAGGGTAAAGTTAAACATACAAATTTAAATTTTTAGTTTTTGAGAAAAAAGAATATTTAGTGAACTCAAACACACCAACCACCACCCTCTCGCTTACCCACCTTAAAAAAATGCTGCAAATATTTTATTTTTTGCCCTTTCTTTTCATGTTGAAAAATAAGATTATTTATCTTACTGTCGAGTATAAACGATCTTTATCCAAAATTATTAATTTAAAATAAATTAAGAATATAATCTTATATTAAAATATTTACGTCGCTGTTACTTTACCCCTTCATATCTGTTTCGAAACTAAAATCTTGGTTTTATATAAATTTATTTATCATAGCAGATGTGAATGGGTCAAATAATGGAACTACACAAATGCTGCAGTTGAGACGTTATTATTTAGTCAAAGGTTATAGGAATTACAGAAAATCTGCACAAAAACAGACCCCGTAGAATGGATATTCAATATCCACTTTGGGATCCATTTTTTAAACATCCTTTTTAA
The DNA here is from genome assembly GCA_018904235.1 of Lordiphosa stackelbergi. NCBI lineage: Eukaryota > Metazoa > Arthropoda > Insecta > Diptera > Drosophilidae > Lordiphosa > Lordiphosa stackelbergi. The sequence goes on along the minus strand of JAEIFU010001432.1, from coordinate 19,905 downwards.
ATTTTTCAGCTCCTTTGGATATTGAATAAAGATCAAGAACTATGCTTTTTTCTGATACATCCTTTTTAAATGAAAATAAATCGACTTCGAAAATATCCAATGGATCCCAAAACAGGATAGTTAACTCACTAGTCCAACTGGAAAAATTCCCTATAGTTCTCAACATCGGACTAATTACATTTTTTATGAAGTGGAAAGATAAAAGATTCCTTCCATAAAATAGGGAAAGAGAATGACTCCAAAGACAATTTATATTATTTATAAACGGGCTTACAAAGTGCAGCAACAGACGAACCCAAGTAAACAGCAATCAAGCGAATAGGATGATTTGCTTTTAGAGTTCAGAAACGATCAAAACTGATTGGGACTTTACAACAATTGAAGCCTACAGTGGCTAATACATCTAATCTTTATAACATTGTGCGTTAAGAACATTAAAACTCGAACGGGCAGCCGATGATAAGTCATTACCCACAATTACGAAGCATTTGCTTAAAAAGAGTACGAATAAATTTTGTATCCGCAATAAAAAATTCTTTCTATCCCATTACCCACCCCAAAATTTAAACTTTCCGAAAAAAACAAGGAAGAAAGTCGATCAAGCCCGATTATTATTTACTCTGTACCCTCCAAAGCCACACAAAGTGGCAAAGAAGTCATAAAGTCATGAAGTGCTGCCCATCTGCGTTGAGCCCGGCACTACCCATCGTTGCTACTATCGTTGATCCGATATTTTTGTATTCTACAAACCGTCTTTCTGCAAAACGGACAGAGATATGTCTTTTTTATAAATTGCGAGGGAGGCAGGGGGAAAATTTGAAAATAAACATGAGCTGCCTGCAATCATAAAAAGTAAAAGTATCATACTAACCATTTCTCTAACCATCTCTGAGATCTCTTTATTCATACGGACGGACAGATAGACTCTGTGTATATAAACTTAATAGGGTCGAAGATGATTACTTCTGGCTGTTGGTTATTTTTTCACAAACTGATTATACTCGATGTACCTATGTCACTAGTTTTTTAATTGAAAGCTAATTTAATTATCAGCGAAATCCAAACTCAATTAGAAAAGGAAATCAAATCAAATTTGAAATGCCAAAAATTTAATAGCCAAGAAAAACACAAACTCAAACAGCCCAGCTTAATTGCAGACATCAGCATCATTGGAAATTTGTTTTCACTATTCTATGCGTAAGAGTGAGAGCTTGGTGTTGACACATCGGCCAAATGCAATTAGTTGAGAAACTCAATTTTCCATCAGATAAGACGTCAATTTCCGATGGCTTCGTAGCTGCGATGGCCAAATAAATTAGATTCCACAAAGCACACCCATTTTGTGGTGGAGTTAATTAATATTTATGCTAAATATTTAGCACGAGTCACGACCCGATGGTCAGTTATAAAGCGAGTTCGCAACTAAGAGGCTTCGCGTGGGCAATTACAAAGGGCAAACCAAAAAAAAAAGCACCCACGTGGCTACACTGCGTATGCGTGTTGATTGCCTTCAACTGTGTTCAGATATTTCCATGGGATTCCTCCGAAAATTGACAAGCAGTAGACAGACAGCATAGGGCAAATGATTGGGGAAATACCCACAAAGGCAAATACGCTAATACGTGAAATACCAAAGAGAGCGTGAGCCAAAAAATACACAAAACAAATCGCGCCTCAATAAACAAATTCCTGTTAAGGCAGCTACATTAAAGCTTCAGATGCGGAGGGGAAAAGGGGGAGGGACAAAACAAACATTAGGGTGTTTCAGCTCCCAGTATATATTGACAAGTCAATGTGTAAGCTAAGTCCTTAAACAAATCGTATAAAATACGGTCAGCGGCTAGAATCAAGATAAACATGAAATTTTCCCATGGCGCACCCTACGCTTAATCGCTGTCTAGATTAGAACAACCAATAGATACACAAATCAACCACAAAAACATCGAAAGAAGATACGAAGGAATACATTCATCAAATAGAGGGGCCCAGGCAATTACATTCAATTTCTGTTGAGAACTCGTCCCTTCTTTTTGGTTGAGAAACCAAGAGTATTCGGTGCCACGAAATTGGGTCTAATTGTAATTTAGATGCAGTCTGGGTGGCACGAGATGAAATCGAATCGATAGCGTGCCGGGGCATTAAATTACACGTTTAACTTTCTGGTTGTTGAATGATGGGAATGGCTGGCCCGACTTCGAGGGCCATTCATATTGCCATCAGCAGCACATAGGCAAGTGGGTAACGAATTATTTTTTGTTTTGTTTGCCAGCGCTTTCAAGTGCAAACGTTTCCACTCTTCTCCACGTTTCTCTTTCGTACGCTTATCAAGCTATTTTCGTCTTCACTCGCTTATAGTTCTAGTCTCAAGGTCAATGCGCACACTGCGAAATGTATAAAAAAAAAACGGAAACCTTAGCATACTTTTTGGGGTGCCATTTTTGACACTTCATTAGTTCGCGTGAACGAATATTTCCTTTTGTGTATAAATAATTCAGGCAAATTACAGCAACAGTAACAAAACAGCAGAACCATGATGTTAGTGATGAGGGAAAACTTTTTATGATTTGCCTTCAAACACCTTTTGGCAGAACACACACAAAAATTTGCCTACAGTTGGAAAAGTTTCTATTTGTAGCCAATAACAAATCGAAGGCCAAACTTTCGATGCGAAACAAGAAAAATTGTGCCATAAAATCGCTAAAGGCATCCAGGGTAATCGTTGGATTTAGGTGTGGAGGGGGAAATGCCAGCAAGACTTTTACGTTCATGATTTACGATGCGAACAATTCCCCAGCCAGATGCCATCGGTGAGTTTTGCCATTGTTTCACCTGCACATCCTTCGACATCAATCAAGCATAAATGAAAAAGTAAAATAATAAGAGAAGAGCATGGCAGTACGATTGCGATAAGCCCAAAGGATATCAAACTAATTGACTGCTGTGAGCCACGGCAGATAATCGAGCCGACTCATTTGTTAAGCTCTTCTTTAATAACTTACTGAGGCTAACCGGAAATTGCATAACAACAGAAACATAAGCAAATTATTTTAATTTTAAAGCAGAAGCAAATGGTCATTTCCATGATTTCAGATACATTTAAAGTCATAAAAATAGTCAAAATCATGGAGTCAAACCGCAACCGGAACCATATACCGAAAAGAACCGATTAAAACTCAGAACCGGATTCGATATTTTTAATTTTTTGTATTCCAGTATCCAAGAACCGACATTTTTAGAACCGAAAAGACCGAAAAGAATTTAAACATTATACCGGTACAGATTCGGTTTTGAGTTCAACAACTAGACTGCAAAGCGAGCTGTTAGCTGCGGGGGATTTTTACGCAATTTGGCTTAATTTTAAGCTGAAAAGATTCTGGTTTGGCAAAACTTTTGTTCAATGAAATAGAAAAACAATACAAATAGTTTGGTATTTTCACAAAGTAGTTTTATAGGGCATTTCATGGAAGAGTCACACAGAAAATGTCGGATGAGGCAATTACCGACTTTCAATTGGTGGTTACCGAAGCTCATGCTGCAGATTGTAAAAAGGACAAGAATAATTAATGTGTTTTTATTTCATTTAATAACACAGGGAAACAAATCTTTGAATGTTGCAACCACTTCGATTAAAAATTCTGGTTCAGTTTGGTCCACTGCACATTGGGCCAGATTTCAGTTTGGGCGGAATAAATTCATAGTTTTTTTGGAAACAAATCGTAGTTTTAATCAAATATTCTTAAAGGGCATACCGTTCTGTTTACCGTTTTGTTATGCCCTTATAAAGAAAAAACCTAACCAACATGCCCGTGAATTGTGGAGTAAAAACTAACTTTCTGACAATTTCTGACAAAAAGTAAATATGTAGAGTATTTCTCATCGTGTTATTAATGCTTTTTGCGGCTTTGCGCACATTCTTCTGATATTTGCAGTTTGTGTTCAGCTATGCGACGCTGTGTAATATATTTCGCTTGTCGTTTGAATCGTTTCTCTATTTTTCAAAAATAACGATTTTCAGTTTTGCACTGCTTGCTTCAACATATCAGTCAGCTTCTGATCGACTGAAAACTTGGCTCCAAGTTGGCAGACCCAACTAGATCGCCAGATGATTGTCTCTTCTTATTCTCAGAATTGTGTGTAAAGGAAAGCAAGATGAAAAGAAAATTCGCATGAACACAACAAATACTGATTTCTTTGGTCCATGAGGCAGCCACTTCGATCTTTTCTCCTCGGGGCCGTCAAAGTGTGCAATTGTGCAATTAAAACCTAGCTATTCACGCTTATACATACGTATCTGTGAATGTGTTAGTAGCGTTGCACAAGAATTGTGAAGTTCTTGTCAATAATTCCACTGCACCACGAGACGAACGTCAAGCGAGAGTATCGTTAAACTGTCGTATTCGAGCTCAAAAGTGATACGACAGGCGAAAGTTTCGTCAAATTACACAGCCCAACAGTGTTTTTGGTGCAGGTCTACTTTTATCTGATTATGTTAATATTGGTTGCACTGAACAAAACTGTATCATTGGTTTTGTCCTATCAGCTCTTGTTTCCAAGATATGGCGGAAAAACGAAAAAGTTGATTTTTTTGGCACTCTAGGATTTATGGAGGCCACACTAGGCATAAATATGAGAGTTTATGGGTTATTTGCGATAAAGTACATATCAATGCATTTTTTAAAAATCAAAGGCGCTTTAAAAGTAGAGCGGAAAGTGTCTAAATTGGCCTCTAAAGACAGAAATTTTTTTGATTTATAGCAAATTTTCATCAAAATAAATCATCCCGTTCAGATAGCGCGGATCTTGGATTAGTATATTCGCCATCTGAGCATATAGTCCAACATATGATCTTATTTTGTGATTTTTATGGAATTTTAATCAGTTTATTTGGCAAAGTTATAGCCTGTTAAAGACGAAAATACATATTTAAATTTATGGGAGGAAAACTAGATTGTCAGTAAAAAATGTATAGGAACTGTGAAAAGGCAACTTGTTTCCAAATACAATCAAGTAGGCTCTTTACAGTTCCTATACAGATTTAGAGAGACAATCTAGTGTTCCTCCCATAAAATTTAAATATGAATTTTCGTCTTTAGCAGGCTATAACTTTGCTAAATAAAATGATTTGAATGCCATAAAAATCACAAAATTAGATTAAATGTTTGGCCATCTGCTCAGATGGCGAAAATAATTATCAAATAGCCGCGTTAGCTTAAACGGGATGATTTATTTTGATAAAAATGCCATAAATCGAAAGATGTCTGTCTTTAAAGGCCAAATTAGACACTTTCCGCTGAACTTATGTAGCGCCTTTGATTTTTTAAAAATTTATTGATATGTACTTTATCGCAAATAGCTCATAAACTCACATATTTATGCCTAGTTTGGCCTCAATAAGTCCTAGAGTGCCAAAAATTCAACTTTTTCGTTTTTCCGCCATATCTTGGAAACAAGAGCTGATGGAGCTAAACCGAAACCAGTTTTAGAATCAGTGAGCATTAACTTATCATATTTTTAAAATCAACAGGGCTGCACCTCACAAAGTTGGTCATTTTGTTGGCCTGTGTTATCGAATTCGAGCTGGAATATGATAAGTGAACAGGGAGAAAAATGATATTGACGAAAAACGAACAACCGATGCTGTTGTAAAGGCAAAAGGTTGGTAAAGTGGGTCGCAAAAGGTATTAAAGAAGGCTCGCAAAAGCTATAGAAAAAGGCAAACGCATCTTTTGCGAGCTATCGAGAACGAAACTTTCTTTGAAGGAGAGAAGAGGCCACAGACAAAGCAACAGGTGAGATTAATTTGCGGCGTAGTCGAGTGTTTTCTCGATAGTTTATGCAGTTGTAATAAGTCATTTCGGACCCTATAAAGTATATATATTCTTGATCAGCATCAACAGCCGAGTATCGAATAGCCATGTCCGTCTGTCCGTCCGTCTGTCCGTCCGTATAAACAAACAGATCTCAGAGATGGTAAGAGATAGAGGTTTGACATGTATGGGACAAATGCTTCTTATACTTGCAGGCAGATCAAGTTTATTTTCAATTTTTGCCACGCCCCCTCCCGCCCCCGCAATTTTGAAAAAACGTCATTTCTCCCACAGTTTTTTAGATAGATGATTTGTACCTTCTTGAGATAGTTAGTCATTAGCAATATATATCGATTAGCCGAAGAAATAATAAAGATCGGATGAGCGGTTCTCGAGTTATGAGCAAATAAGTGAATCACTCCCCGTCACCCCCCGCCACCCACAGCGTTCTTAGTGTCCTACTCCGTACCGTACATTGGTTCAGGCTTTCCGTTGGAGAAAATTCAAACTGCTGGTGGAAAGCATACATATCGTCGGTGGTGTCATCCTCTCTGGGGTAAATATTGTTAATTTTTATAGAATGTTTAAATTCCAATCTAGGTTGGCACCACTAGTTCCATGTAGGAAAAGTGAATAAGTACCTCGTCCATGAGACACTGCTGACGCCCAAAGTGCCCCCCTTGCGTGCAGTGCTCTATATAATCTCGTCCCAGGGTGCTCTAGGAATCGAGGACTGATAGTTGCTGTTGGCTATACCAGACCCCTGGCTTTGGCTTATGTCACGCACATGATTTCTAGCGCGCTGAAATAGGTGTTGTCTCTGACCAGACCTCGTTGTGATCGAACTTGCATTTTCGCATCGTTTGGGAATTCCAGCACTGGTCTTATGTATGCCGGATTTTGCTGTCAAATCGTTTAGGAATTCCCAAACGATTATGGCAGCTCCGGTTGGAGTAAGAGTCGTTGGGACCAGTACATTAGGCGAAAAACACTAATGATTTGGTAGAGGTACCAATGAAACAGCTGTATGTCCACCTAGCCTCCTTTGTGTTGTGTTGTGTTCCTGCTTTTTGAAGTTATGTGCAAACATAACGAGACCTAGAGCCAGCGTACTATTGATGGTTTGATTGCACAAGTTTACAAAAAAAGGCCAACTTTTGCAACAAAAATCTTAAAATCAATTAAAAATCTTAGAAAAAATAGTTGGTAGTCCTTTGTTTCTTATTATTTTACATATTTTCAGTTTTTCGATATCATCGCACTTTTAAAAGTTGTAGCCCAAAAACTATAAAAAATTATGTCATTTTTTTACATTTTTTAACAATATAAATCCTTAAAGTGTCTTAAAAATAGCAAAAATCGAGCTAAAATAACTTTTTAATATCCAATCATTGGTTTCACAATAACAACTTTGTTTTTTTCAAGCTACAATAAATTTTGATGGTAAATATATGCAAAAAAAGTGAAAATTTTTTATAGTTTTTGGGCTATAACTTTTAAAAGCGCGATGATATCGACAAATTGAAAACATCTAAAATATGAAAAAAAGGACTACCATCTATTTTTTTCAAAGAATTTTAATATCAGCAGAAAATTTTTTAAACTTGTGAAAAAAATTGATTTTATCAAAAAATAACCACATTTTCAATATTAAAATCCAAAAAATGTGTCCCTTATCAACAAATCAAAACATCGACAGCGTTAGTGCGAAAACGGTCATTGGGCCGTTTTTCTTCCAAAATGAAAATGGCCATGCTGTTACCATCAACCAGCGGCGTTATCGCGACATGATGACCAATTTTGTGATGTCAATTATTCGTCGAAAGCGTATGAGGCAGTTCTGGTTTCAACAAGACGGCGCTCCACCGCACACAAGTCGCATAACAATCGATTTTCTGAAGAAATTGTTTCCGGGCCGTTTGATGTCGAAAAGTGGTGATTTGGACTGGCCACCGCGTTCGCCCGATTTGACGCCGCCTGACTTCTTCTTGTGGGGATATTTGAAGTCAAAGGTTTACGTTAACAAGCCAAGGACCGTAGAAGAGCTCAAGGACAACATTCGTGAAGAAATAGCCGCTATTCCGGCCGAAATGTTGGCGAAATCGATGGAAAATGCTGCAAAAAGGGCACAATACGCAAAGAAAGGGCCATTTGAGAGATATCATATTCAAAAATTGATGTAAACAAATCTACTTGGAACAAATTAAATGATTAAGATTGCCAACCGCCAAATTTGTATTTTTATCTTTGATTTAAAAAAAAAAAACATGTGTCCGTCGAATATGGGCAACCCTGTAGTTATTATTACATACCTTTTTATATATTATGCCTTGTAGGTTTACATAGAATATATTCACTTTATCGATTCACTGAGGATTAAATTCGGTTCAACCCAATCATAATGTTTATTCTTAACTTGTTCTTACCGTCGAATTATAAAATCCTAGTGGATTCATCTCAACTTTTCATTTCTGTCCTGTCCCTATACTGTGGCCTAACTATCCTATTCCCGTCTAGCATCCTCCTGTTCCCTATATAGCACGCGAATATTTTTATGAAATTATGACATAAGCATACGAGCTCCTAACCTGTTGGTAATATTTCCTGAACCCACCCCAGCCGACCAGAGAAAAAGCCGAAGCCAGCGCGTGCTCTGCCAAAAGTAAGCTACCACCTGCTCCATTAATTATACACGTTGCATGCTACAGCTGTTTAATGTATGGAATAAAAACAACCTAAATGCGATTGCAATTTCAAGCTGAATTTTTGAGCAGCTTAAAGAGCATGTAGTGAGCACAGAAAAAAGAAATGAAATTGACACAAAAATTTGAGATTTATTTGAAAAAAGGTTGCAAAAAACGCTCGAAATGATCCAACATTCAAGGCATAAAATTCAAAATGGTTTTCATCGAGCATGGTATTTTTAGTAAATAGCACATCAACAATAAATCAAGTGGGACATCCACGTGTGGATACAACGGTGGTGGATTACGACTGAAGAGGAAATTGGCATCTGATCTGGCAGACAAGAAAGAAATCGACACAAATCTTCTTATGAAAAGTAGGATAAAAAAGAAAAGGCACTTGTTTTAGAAAATCATAATAGTCACAAGGCTTAATACGGAGATCATAATGAGTGAGCAACCCATTTGGCCCATTCGTATCCCAATTAATAAAATTTGATTTGATCATTCTCTAGGGGTTGTTTGATATTCCGCAGATATGAATTTGGGAGAAAATGTTTTCGACTACGGACCAGATATCAATAAAAAATATAAAGAACTTTCCATTCGTAAGCGATTACTAATAACTGGAGAAAATCTGAAAATGTTTGAGTTTCTTACAATTGGCAACTTTGCGTTCAGATTGAAAACAATACCCTTTGCGATTTCCTTGTAGCATGGCTAATTATTTTCTTTGAATATTGCACTATAGCTGGAGGTATGTGCTTCTCCGCGCTTTTACTTTGGTTATCATAAAAATCCTTAAAAATTGTTTTCCCGTTGTAAATCGTACCTCATTCTTAATAATTATACAATCAGCCAAACGGATTTTGCCCATGAACCCTGAGCTAAGTAAGATATCTATATCCGGCTGTCTTCATATTGTTTAAAATGTGTAGCATACTTTTAAGAGCACCGAAGGTAAATTGAAATATAAACGAGAAAGCAAAGCATAGAACATAGTCACTTTATCGATTCACTTAGGATTAAATTCGGTTCAACCCAACTTCATCTGTGCTTCGTTATAGGGCGTTCCTGGCTAACGAACGATCGGCTGGTTAGTTGTCTCCGAACACCTGGAGAGTCAGGACAGGCGTGTTTCTGTAAGTGGCGCAAGCCGGCAAGAGGTACGCGGATAAATTCTGTGTGAAACTCGGTATATCTGCGACAGAGACGTTTGATATGATCAAGCAGGCTTACCCAGATTTTGCTTTAACAAGAAGTGGTGTGTATCGGTGGCAGCAGGCCTTTTTGGACGGCCGGAAGACCTTCGACTTCGACAAACACCGACAATGTGACTCGTGTGCGCAAAGTTTTGAACTCAGACCGTCGACTAAGTATTCGTTTAATTGCCCAGATGTTAATTTTACCCAAATCTGTGGTTCTCGACATTGTGACGGAGCATTTGAACATGCGCAAGGTGTGCGCGGAAATGGTCCCAAAAGTGCTCACTGACGACCAGAAATTGCGGCCAAGGCCGACATTCCAACGCTTTAGCAGCCGCCCAACAGCCCAGATGTGGCCCCCGGATTATTTTTTTAATAATACTCTGTGTAAAATTTCAGCTTTTTAGCTTCGAAACTAAGGGGCTAACTCGCGTAGAAACCGGCAGACGGACGGACAAAGCTCAATCGACTCTGCTCGTCATGGTGATCAAGAATATGTGGTCGGAGATGATTCTTTCTATGCGTTGCAAACTTCTGGGCAAAATTATCATACATTTTTCAAGTGTATAAAAATAAATTATTTTTTAATTAATTAAATTTTAATTTTGTAGTTTTAAGTAACGGATCTAAAAGACGGAAAAATCAATGAAATCAGTTAAATTGACTTAAAATCCTCGAAGGGGTGGGCAGTCAAAGTCAGTACCAGCTTGGGTTAATAACTCATGACTCATTGTGTCGAATCACAGATTTTTTTCTAAAATAAAAAAAAAACCAAAAAGTTGAACAAATTTTCAATTCTGATTTGAACTATTTGAACTAGAAATTTGTTTTTTTTCCCCTTTTATACCCTGTACCCACTGAAAATGGTAAAAGGTGATCATGAAGTCTTAGCACAACTTCATGTATGTAACATGGAGAAGCAATCATTTCCGACCCTATAAAGTATATATTCTTGATCAGCATCAAAAGCCTAGTCGATTTAGCCATGTCCGTCTGTCTGTATGAACGCGTCGATATCATAGACTATAAGAGATAGACACACAATTGTTTGCATGTACGTAGGTGTATGCCTTACCCAGATCAAGTTTGTTTCAGATTTGAAAAATTTCCCCCCGTCCCCCTAAGCCGCAAAAAAACTGTCAGAGCCACAATTTCAAAGTTACAACATCGTGGCTTAATATATATTATCTTAGGACTTATATCTGTCTATTTTGAAAAGCGCAATATGATCCGAGCAAAAACACCAAAGTTATGCACGAAACAATTTTGCCAACGAGAGGAAGGGGGAGCGCTAGCCTATCTCAGAGTCAGCGCGCGCTCGCATGTGCGTGTGTGTGCGTTTGTATGTCTCAATTGTACAGGGTATTCGGAAGTCAAATTAACTCATAACTAGACGATGGGAATTTTTTGCGAAAAAGGGCAACCCTGTTTATAGATTTAATAGAGATGGACCATTACCATGGACATAAAACTTCCAACTCGATTTTCAAATAAGAAAATGAAATCTTTTAAAGTTCTGGGACACTGACGGATTTTTCGACCGTTTTGCAAATCAATCAATTTCTGTAGCACCCCGTATATATGATTTATTTTTTGTTTTTTTTTTCACATTAAAGATTGAATTGTTTTCTTTTAAAGTTGAGTATAAACAATCTTAACATATCACACAAGTTTACAAATTATTAAATTTTTTTCTAATCCTCTACAATTTAATGTCACTCCTTATGTAAAATCACGCGCTGAATCTGAATATGGAGCTTATAAGTTTCTAAGTAGAAACGATTTCGAGATAATCCCAAATTACCGTTTTTCGCATTTTTGAAAAAGGACCTCTCACTTTATTTCAAATATCTCAATTATGAAATAACTTATGAACAAGTTTTGTAAACCAAATGAAAGCTAATCAAATTATCTTTTAATCGTTTATACATCATTTTATTGTCAAATTTGTAGTGTAGCTGCTAATTACAAAGATATCGAAAATTTTGTTTCATTTTTATCGAAAATTTGAAAAAACCATAAATTACACCTTTATTTTTACCAAGAAAAAATTTTTTTAAATTTATTTCTCTCTTGGATGATGTTGCCTAATGTACAGTAAAAATAACAAAGCAACCACAAAAAACAATATCTACTACTCAATTGTTAGTTTTTAGTCAAATTTTTAAAAAAGATTAACAATTAATTTATTGATATTTTTGGGGATCATGCAGGGAGACTTACGGCTCAACGGCGGCTCATCAAATGTCATGGTTTTATATCCAGAGATAAAGATTAGTAGGACCCACCCAGCAATAGTCATAAAATTTTAGATTTAGTTTTTGTTAGCTCGACTTTAATGCGACCTCACGAAAGCGATTATCATGTGATATGCATCACAATTTTATTAACAGTATTGATTATTTGTCGACCTCGTGCAACAATATTCTAATTGAATTTCATATAAGATTAAGTTCAACTAAAGAAGCTCAACGCCCCCGGCAAGCTTGAGACATGAGACATAGCTAAAAATGTTAGAAAAAGAAGCATGGCTCTACAAACTTCCGGTACACAAAGGGTTAAAAAATTAAAAACCGAAATAAATTTTACAAGCGCTTTACTAATAACCACGATCCTGTGGGGAGAAATATCGGCTGCATAAACGTGAATTGAGTTTTTGAATAAGTTTTTATACACGTATATTTCGATGTCGAAAGTCGTTTAAAAACTAATCCAATTTCATTTTGGAGTTTTATCAACTTGAAAAGATCAACATCCTCAATTCCATTAATATGTATGTGCCTTGGCTCATATCGTCAAATCGTACGAGATAGTAAACCTGTTTTCCTTTTTCAGCCCAATTCTGAGCCAAAGAGTGTTTGGGATGACCAATTCACTCGATTCCATTCCTTCGATTCTAATATCGGCATCATTCCCATATCGAAGATGACGTTTTGGAAGCAATCAATGACTTTGACGACTCTTTTAAGCCAGAGTGTGATGGAATTTCTCGTTCCTACTCAAGAATTGCATTGGTGAGCTTTGTGAGCCTCTCACTATGATTTTTTCTAAGTCACCCTTTTTACTTACGAGTACGGGTTAAAAATCAAGGACTTTTCTTAAGTTTAATCTTATGTTAATTTAAGTTTTAGTAGTGCCAGTTAATTTATACGTTGGCGAAATACATAAAAATCAATTGTTAATTGTAGAAACTGACGATTAACAATTAATTAATTGTTAGTCATAAGATTTCGCAATTACAATTAATTAATTGTTAACTGCGATAAGTGCGATTAACAATTAATTAATTGTTAATCAATTAAAATTTGCCCAACAGTATAACAAATTCAAAAAGTGTTCATACATCGAAATCTTAATTAGTTTAAAAGTACATATATGTTGCAAACTATCAAGTTTTAGACGGCTAAAGGTCATGTCATGTTCTCATCTAACCTTAAACATGCAGGAATTCCGCAGCAGGTTCTTGAAACAGCTGTAAAGTCGACCAGCCTCGTTTAAGGCAGATATTCAAAAGAATGCACTCAGTAAAGCTCACATTTTGAGCCCGAAACCAACAAAACATAACCAGAAAATAATTGATATCTGATATATCGGCTCACAAAAATATTCGATAATGATATAATTTTTTTTAACACAAACTTCAACTTCAATACTTCGCCATATCGATACTATTCCCAGCATCGATAGATGAATGCTGCAAATGTGGTCGCAGTTCCCACGACACCTATTCGAGTGCCCAAGTGCTCCTTGTCCATCCATTTTATCATTTACACTCTTTCCTTTCTTTCTTTCTACCTTTCCCAGCTGAAATGCGAATCAACCATGCCGCTTAGCATTCTCTTCTTGCGGATCAAAATAATTCAAACCAACAGAGGACTTAAACGATTTTACAATTTGAATTTAGGATTCCTGAAAGCCTATAATTACACTGCAATCAATAATGGCATTTGGCATATGGCAAAAGCAAAACCCATGCACTCAAACACACACAAAATTCACAGAAATGCCAACCAGGCGCGTCACCCACGCACACAAACAAACCTTCTACATCGCCGTTGCTGTCGACGTCATTGTCATGAAATGCACAAATTTATTGAGTGCATGTCGCATACGTAACATCCGCTAACACACACTGGCACTTTAGTTTATTGTGTGCGTCGGCCACATCATCAACATTTTGCTTCATCATCGCGTTGTTTTTGGTATTTTTTCTTTCAGTGTTTGTGTATGTGTCTGACACAATTTTAAGGGCTGCCGGGAAATTCGCTTGTTTATATTTTTAGTGGCAATTTAAATTATATTCTTGTTGTCGGGAATGTTGCCAAGACGCATCGTTAGCCAAAAAAAGCAAACAGTTGCCAAATGGGCTGGGCCATGTGCCTTAAACAGGCGCTTAATCAATTTTCGTTCTATATTTTTCATCTTTGTATTTACACTCATTTAATTAAATTGTTCCAAAGCAACATTAACAAGCCAGCAACTGCCAACTGGCAGTTTAGAATATTAATCATAAGTCATGTTGTCAGATTTATGAAAAGCTTGCATAAATCTTTCTGCCGTAAAATGCAGCCGGGTGTAAAAATTCACTGACTTGCATGAGTGTGTGTGTTCTACGGGTAAATTGTTTCAATTATGCGAAACTTGAGGGAAATTGAAAATCCAGCTCCGAAAACGGTTTGCATGAACAGAGTGAGAAAATTGTAAATGCCGTACCCTTTGACAAATTTCAACTCTAACAACCTTTTTTTCTGGATGTAATAAACTGCCAGAACCAAAAAACCACAGCGAAAGAGAGAAAACGAAAAAAATACAATAGAATGTAAATATGTAGGAGTAGAAACAAATTGCCCGTTTGGCTCTTCCCCTTTTTTTTGTGCATTCGGTTTTTGGTTTGTTTATAGAAAAGTTTAAATTGTGTCATTCTTTTTTCATTGAAATAACTTTTTTTGGGCAAATGAAAAGTGGATAAAAACAATTTTCTAAATCAGAGGCAAACCCGAAACAAGAAAACAATGTAAAAGATAAAAAAAACAAAAACAAAACAATATATATTGTGGGCGGTTAAGAGTGAGTTAGCGAAAAGCAAATCCAAAAAATATTTCAGTTATAAGGGCCAGCCAGGGTAAGCCAGTCTGCATAGCGGTAGAAGTATCGCAAAGAAGCATTCACTACAACTGTGAAAACAATGGATCACAATAAGAAACTAATAGAACTAAATTAATATACTAATAACCAAGGATTTTACACAGCTGATTATGCACTCTAAACATAAGGGCCTACATCAAACCCAGAATGTGCAAGAGCATTGAATGTGGACGCTTTTTAAACAACTTATTAAAAGTCCAATTAAAAAAAAAATTGAAATAAGCTTTTAGAATCTACGACCCCAAACCTAATCATTTAAATTAATGACGTCAGATAATAGTATATTTGGTTAAAAACAGAGATTAAAACCGAAACGAATAACGGGTTGGGTTACTTTTCCTGTTTTTGGCCGATTGTTTTTTTCCGGTTACGGTTATATTACGGTTGTGGAATATCGGTTACGGTACTGGTTACGGTTATTAACCTAATTCTGTTTCGGGTTTTGGTTACGGTTACGGTTATTAGTATGAAATATAAACTTTACAATTCATGCAGACAAAAGCGGGAATTCATTATAAATTCTACTCCTGAAAAAAACGCTCAACCACTTATTTGTGTGGGTGGCTCTGCTAGCAAAACTTTTGATAATTTAAATAGATCTGGAAAAATTGTTTCATTTTTTTCGACCGTTCCCATATGTGTCCTCTGTCAAGACACATTTTTAATGAAGATGTCAGATTGTTTTTAATTGGAACTGCTGGAAATTTCCGACCAACTTCTGCCAACTTTTCTCCTGATAAATCAATCAAATTATGGTTGTCCAACAATTTAATACAGTTAATTTTCTGCTCGGCAGATAAAGACAGATTATATCTCGGATCAAGAAATATTGCCCATAGGTTAGCTTTATTCTCGAACAGACTGGATTCTCTAAACTCTAACTCGTGAGACTATAGTTTGATCAATTCTGAGTTGTTTTTGATTTCAAATTAACATTGAACCTAGATAGAATTAAGGTTACAGAAAAAATCAGAATTAGCTGATGCCAAATTTGAGGCGAAGTCGTACATTTATGGATCGGCTAAACTAGCCAGCATCCAGTGTAATATCACAAACATATGTATGTGGAAAGATGAGGAGGGTAAAGATTTTGGTTAGCTGCACTCACTCTTTCTCGTTTGCTCTCTTTTCTTTGTGGCCTTCAGCAATAGTGTGGCGCAATGTATGCATGTAAAATGTTCATTGTGCGTGCATAAAATTTACTTCAGAACCGGCCATGCATAACTCAGTGTCAGAGAGAGAAGGGCATATTTTTTTGTGCTCTCCATCTGGTTTGCACAGGTGTAGACCAGAGCCAGCCAGCCATAGCTACCAGGGGCCGAAGTCACTCATGTTTGTATGTAAACGTGTGAATCGGTGAACACTGAATTGCATGAAAGTTGTAGGCTGTAGTCTCTCTTGCTCACTAACACAAGCACACTTCTCTGTACTCTACATGATTTACGTATATCGAAATTTTTACTAGTAGAGGGAAACCGAAATTAACCCGCATATTTGTTTCTGTTTCGGTTCTGATAACCGGTTATGGTAATAAAAGTTATAGGATTACGGTTATAAGAAAACATTTTTTCGGTTACGGTTACGGTTTCGGTTACAAATTTTTAAAGTGTTTTTAGCGGTTAAGGGTTACGGTCTCGGTTACGGTTTTAATCTCTGGTTAAAAATATACTGAAATCAGTTTTTAGGATCTGATGAAATTTTATATGATGCAAATGTTTTAATGTTTCTGGATCGAAAAAGGTTTTTGAAAATCATGTTAACATTTGGCATATTTAGGAATGCCAACCAGCAAACCAGAACTGCTAACTCGTTCACCAGAACCAGCAAGTGTTTGAAATTACGGAACCAAACTAAAAACCGCAAAAGAAAACGGTTCCGTTCATTTTATAGACAAGTTTGTTGTCGTTAGTAGTAAAGGTAAAGAGTAAGAGTTGTTTATAAATTCAGAAAAATCAGCATTACGAAAGCTTACTAAGCGTATTTAAGCTTTGGAAAAACGAACGCACAGAGCACATAGCGAGCCTTATTTTCATCATTTTTTGCTCAAAATTTGGTCTTGTATCAAGAAATTAACTGTATTAAACTGTAAATGGGAAATCGAATAGTTCCAGAGTTAAGGACTTTTTATACCCTGTACCCATTAAAAATGGGTAAAAGGGGATCATGAAGTTGTGCAAATGTATGTAACAGGGAGAAGGAAACATTTCCGACCCTATAAAGTATATATATTCTTGATCAGCATCAACAGCCGAGTCGATTTTTGTGTGTGTGTGTTTGTCAATTGTACAGGGTATATTGAAGTCGGGCTACTCGACTGCAACGGTCTTACTTTTTTTAAATTAATTTATTTTCCCTTTCTGCAGTCTAAGCATTTATTGGCTCAGGTTTTCTCCTACTCGTTTCGGCAATTATATTGCCTTCTTTAGGGAGTCTGTATATTTAAAAAAACATGAACACATATTAGACATACATATATACATATTTAACATATTTCCTAGTTTTTAAATACCAATTTGAATCGACGCATTGTTTTGTTGTTTCATTTATTTAAATTCATTTTCAGTAATAATATCAGATTTAGTATGATTTAATTTTAAGAGTGTTATGTTTTTGTGGTTGAATATAGTGGAGAGTTTGTGTCCCTTGTATGGTTTTGCAGTTTGAAAACCGTGATTTTAACCGTGCCCAATAATAGTGTCTTTTGTATTTGTGTTTCATTATGTGCGAATTCTCCGAAAACTATGCTTTTGTTATTCAAAATGCTATAACAGGATAGAACTGTATGAACACGCGAACGAATTTTTACCAAACATCACGGTTCGATGCAGCAACATATAACAATGAGAAAAAAATGAAGAAAAAAAAACGTCCGTTTCGCGGCAATTAATTTTTGTTTACTAATTTTCGCAATTTGGAAACCAGAAAAATTTTTAAAATTTTTAAGCTTATATAATTTGAAAATTTAGGATCAGATGTTCATTTACAGATTTTTAAAATATTTTTATTACCAATGGCTTGGGATAGCAAGTAATTCAAAATAATTAAACTTTTTAAATAGCTAAATTTTCAAATCGTTTTTTTCGCGAATTAAGCATATTTCAGCAAAATGCTGAAATACGTTAATTCTATTTTCCCACAAAGAATACAAAAAAAATTATTTCGAGCAAATAAATTGCAGTGGGCGATTTTTTATAGAATCACCTAATGGGGTCAGAAATAATTTTCGTACTAAATAATTCGTATTTTCCATTTTGTGATTTCAACTAAATACTTTAGATATCTGGGCACACAAATCTCATCCACACTGAGGTGCTTAATCATAACTTGGGCAAACAATGTGTAATTGCTTAATGGAATTAGAAAAGTCCAGCAAGAAGCTACACTAGAATTAAATTCTCCACTCTCGGGATAATCCGACGGTAAGTGCCAAAACTTGAAACAAACTATTTGAGGTGACTGACTGGGGGGAAGTATAGAGCAGAGGCAGAGCCAAAGCCAAGTTAATACAATAGAGCTAACACAACATGGTCCAGGCTAAACTTGTTAAATAAGTCTTATACAATTTACTTTTTGGGCCACAAGAAAACTTTGTCTGCCCCTAAGAACAGAGAAATTAAAGCCAATTGCCAAGGGTTGGGGGTGGGATGCGTTAAGAATTCAGCCAAGCAATTTACGAGCGGCCGCTCTGCAGCACCCGAGAGACTTGACCCGTTCCGTGGGGTCTCGTCAACGAATTTCGGTTTGTGTGTGTGTGAAATATAATAGCCGATAAATTAATTAACGTCCGATAAAGCCATTGTCGTTATTAATTATGGCTCGAAACGATCTTTTAATAATTTTCGCACGCAGCCTCTGCAATTAGCTGCAATACGCTGGACGTGCGCAACGGAGGATTTGTATTAAAATAAATGATGGATGGGTCTTAGTTTTATGACAGCAACTACACTATCGTCTGGGCCATGAGTTAAATGCGTTGCAACAGTTAATGATTTTATTGGCACTTGAACTGGCAGCCGGGAACAGCAGCATCTCGCCATAAACAGTCAAGCGAGTTGGAATTTATGACTTGGTCTCATGAATATTATCAATGTCAAGAACACTAAGGCGCCAAATGACGTCTAGAGCTAGCCAAGCTGAAATCAGAGTGCACTAAAACCGAACCAGACGGTAGAGCTGTAAATAAAATCGTTTAAACGGTTTTGCTTTCAACTGTGACTCTTGGCTTTAATGGCAGTTCAATTTGGAGCTTCCGTTTCCGCTCTCCACCGCATGGATAACCAACATTGTCCGTAATGTCCTTGCCCAATGCTAAATGCTGCTTTATTACCAACACGCACACACACACACACGTATATCCCACCTCCGCACACAACGTCAAACATGCACCCAATCCCCGATATTTACATAATTGATTAAAGGATTCCTTGCACTTTGCACAATTTGTTTCAACTCGCGGCTAATTAAACGTTACATTTCACTTTATGCTTTTTTAAACTCGAGTTCAAAAATCTCTTGCCAGTCTGTTCTAAGCGTAACCGAACTACCGCGCGTTTGTCCAATGGGTTTGAAAGTGCCGATGCAACTGAAACGTCTAACGGCGTTGGACAGACCTAATACTCTTACGTTTCGGATGAAAGCTTTTGCCGAAAGGACTTTCAAAGGACAAAAAAGCTTCGGTTTCGGTAAATTTGAAAGTAACTGACGAGGTTGATGTCGAACAAAAGCTGATTGCCATACCCAAGCTAGGCAGCATCGCACCCCTGGTAGGCGCCAAAATTAAAAAAAATTTATAATATTTCTACACTGAACAATCTTGCTACGAGGGGACTTTTCATATACGAGCGACATTGCTGTATTATTTATTTATTAAAGGTCGACAAGAAACGGCAGGTAGAAAAGTATGGACAAAAAAAGGCTTATGGATTTAATAATATTTTAATAAATGTTTCATTTGCGGCTTTTATACTCTTTACCAAAGCTACACAGGGAATATTAAGTTTGTATGTAAAGCTAGGTACTCAGACGCTCGAAATTTTGTCTGAGCGGAAATTGTTTGATAATTTC
>JAEIFU010001431.1:0-69314 GCA_018904235.1 Lordiphosa stackelbergi | reverse complement strand
AATCTCTCACTAACATAGCAAGGCCAAGTTGGGGAACACACACACACACACAAGGTACTGGCAGCCAACGCTGTTCTCATGTGTGCCGGTTTTTGCTGTCAAGTCGTTTAGGAATTCCCAAACGATTATGGTAGCTCTGGCATGGAGTGGGAGCTCTTGGCTTCAGTACAAGTGAGCGAAGATCGCTGATGATTTGGTAGAGATACCAATGAAACAGTTGTACGATCAACTAGCCTCCGTTGTGGTGTGTTGTTTTCTTGCTTTTTGGAGTTATGTGCAAGCATAACAAGACCTCGAGCCAGCTTAATATTGATAGTTAGGGTATTCTGTTCGACTAAATGTTGTTTTTTTAAGTTCATCGAATTGGTGGCCGGGTGTGGCCCAGCGGTTAGTGTGCTGGCCTGCTGTGAAACGCACCTATAAAAAAAATTTTTTTCTTTCTTTAGAAAATAGCTTTAACACATCCGGTCACCTTCACCAGCTATTGGAGCCAGTTGTGAAGTAACTAGCCATGAAAACGTTTCTCAAACTTTGCCGTTCGGATTCGGCGTTAAACTCTAGTTCACGAGCACGAAATAGCGCTTCGGTTCGGTTTAAAACCGACTTGAAATAAATGGCTAAAATATTCAACTCTGCAAAAGCTTGCGCATTCGTAAAATCGAACTATTAAATCTTTTTAGATTCAAAGTCCGTCTGGCCATCCTGTCCCCGAACAGCGTTTCTAGCTATACATGCTACACATTTTGCAGCCAAATTGTCAAAGCAATAGCCAGCTGAATTTCATAGATATAAATTTTGTTTTATATCCAAAAAAAAAAAACCCATAAACTTCTTTCAAATTGATAACTTCATAAGCTTAAGCAATAAAATTTATGCTTTAACGTATAAACGGAATCCCCTGCAATCAAAAATTGAAGCATAGACTAATCCAATCCAAGCAACTGCAAAGGCTTCACATTCAATTTCATTGCAAGCAACACAAAAATAAATTCCAGTCAGTGTTCACTTCAGCTTCCGCTTCAATTCGATTCAGTTCAGAGTTCAGTTCGAAAATCAAATCGATACACTTTATTTTCTCTCGAGCACGCAGAAAGCTTTTGCATATGCTGTCTTAAGTGCATACCACCCCCACCCTAAACCCCTTTCACCCTACTCTAACCAATATAACTTTATTCAATTAAATTTCTGTCTGTATGTTTGCAAGTGAACATGAAAAATAGAAACCAAAAGAAAACTTTGACATTTATCGTCACAAAATTTTTAAATCCAAACCACAAAACCACACGCAAATTTTACAAGCTTAAGACAACAACAATGTTTTCTTCTTACTATTACATCAACTATTGCCAACTACAACAATTTCTTATGCAAATATATTTCTACTATTTTCATTTTACATTCAATTTTTTGTACAAAAAAAAATCAAACAAAAATTTGACTATGCTCTCACTATGCAAAACAATAAAAAAAAAAACTATACCAAATATCAAAAATCCGTGTGGCCAAATTGCAAAAATGTAATAATTAGGAGTTGGCCACAAAACTCTCGAGAAGTTTCGATATGAAGGAAGAAGGCGGCACATTGCTGGGCGATAAAGGTGTACGAAGGCATCAGGTGAGTGGCAACCATTTAGTGAAAGACATAACAAGAAATACTACCAGACAAACCACAGCACTGAATGCCAGCAACAAATCAAACAGAACTCCAAATGTATGCGGTTGGACATTTAAACTTAACATTTCTGAAAATCTCTTTTGGTACAGTCAACACACTAAAGCACACAAAAATGTTATTGAAGTCAAAATTGGTAAAAAAAAAACAAAAAAGAATTCATGCTCCATTTCCACACACAAAAACTCCCACAGAAATACTTGAAATGCCTTTGAATTAATTTATTCTAGCAATTCTTTGTACATTTTAATTAAATTGGCCTATCTAGCTTTTGAAACAGTTACATTTTGTTTACCCCACACCAAAATACGAACATGAAACTATTCGTTGTACAAACATTCCTATAAAGTATTTGAACGTTGCTTGCCTCTTTGCTCCCCCACCAAATCTTCTATTTTTGATAATAAAACCACACTCAGTTTATTTAAAGTAGGTTCCACCTAACTATACAATCTTTCAGCAAGAAGTGGCATTTTTTTTTAAGAATTAAACAACACGTTGCTTAGAACTTTTCTTTATCCTCGATCTTATTTCGTTTTCAGTCCATGCAGCGTCTGTCAGCTGAGCAAAATGGTGGTTCAACGACTGAACAAACAACACATGAACACAATCCAAACGTCGTACCTGATCATAGAGGCAACTTACACATTACAGTTAAGAAAACCAAACCAATTTTAGGTATTGCTATTGAAGGTGGTGCTAATACAAAACACCCGCTCCCTAGGATAATCAATATCCATGTAAGTATACAAGAGAAGAGAATCCAATTGGAAACTAAAATGTGTTTTATGTTTAGGAAAATGGTGCAGCATTTGAAGCGGGCGGACTAGAAGTCGGGCAATTAATACTGGAGGTAGACGGCACTAAGGTGGAAGGTCTACATCATCAGGTAAGCAGAGGAGAGCTTTACTTTAATTAAATTTAAAATAAGAAATGCATCATGATAAATGCCCTTAAAAGTATGCAAACTTTATTTCCTTTAATAATTATCCAGTCAGTTATACTTAATCCAAACTGAACCTTCACTCAGATTATCGGAGCTGTTGAAGGTGCTCAAAATAAATCAGTCTTAAGCTAAATAAATCTCTATATAAATAAAAGAGTTTGTCCTCACTGACTGGTGACTGCTGCACAGCCCAATCTTTAAAAGATAGGATGCTGAAAGTGAGTACTAAGATCAGATTTTCAAAGTTCTGTTGGAAAATGTGGAAAATCCGCAGAAACGAAACTATTTTGTCTATCCGCCAATCAGGTTCAAACTTATTTTCAAAGATCTAAATGAAAATTCATACCAATTTTATGGAAAATTCACCCACTGGGTGGAAAATGAGGTCCAAACTGTGCACTATAGGAAATTTTGCCATTTATTAGGCATAAACCCCCTTTCCAAAAGGGCTCAAAACTGAAATTTTTTTGGCTCATTAGTTCACAAATACATCAGTCTTTAATGTTACCACGAACTTTGATTTAACAGAGCACTGTAAACTGAGCAGCTGCTAAAGTCAGGTTATGCTAACGAATGACAGTTAAGGGTTCTGCCTGATCTATGTTTTTCTGCAGCAATTTGAAATGGCCAAATATCAATAAAAACAGAAAGTTTTGTGTCTTTGTGGTTATGTCTTGCATGCCTTTAAAAACAGTTTTGTCGAATATTTTTGATGGAATCTACTCGTTGTTGTATGTACTATGTTTTAGTGCCTTTGATCTGTAGAACTTAATCGTGGCGTCCCTGAAGTTGAGGGTATTCGTGATACATCTCACAAAAAAAAATTTGGGAAGAACATTTAACTTTGCAATGCCCTACCAAATTTTGTTTAGATTTGTTAGAGCTGTGACTTTTACCACCTTTTAGAGCTATCAATTTAGCTTCTATTTCACTTTTTCTCAACCGCAATTATGTGCAATTCTTTGCAAAATTTCCCTTTTTAGGACTCAACCTCATTTTCTCCAATGCCTACTTGCATGCCAAATGAAAAAATTTGACGTGTCGAGAAGATGTTATTCTTGATTGCTTTAGAGAGGGGTTGGGCCAAAGGCTTTCAGTCGCATATGAAAGATATTTAAAAGAAATAAGGAAGGATGTTTTGTGCAATTCTGGCGATGAATCGCGGAAATTTAACTGAATAATGCAACAATTTGAACGCAGAAAATCAATTCTTAGCCATTGAGAAGCAAATGAACCCAGAGTGTCGTTCCAGATGGTCATTTACCCTAAAGCGTATTAGAAGTCGTAGGAAACAAGCTGCTGGAAATAACTTGGTACAAGAAGCAAGCACAGCTGCTCGCTGACCATGCAGCAGTTCTTAAGATAGTTTATATTAGTCCTTAAAGTCCCAATCAAGAACCCTTTCTGGTCTTCTGTCGACGACGCCTTGCCATAGATTTTGGATCGCTAAAGTGCAGTTTTAAATGACAAAAAGAAATGAACAAAAAAAAAAATGAAATGAAAATTTTTCAGGAAACAAGAAATTCCAAAAAAAAATATTCTTCTTATTACGCGTCAATAAATGTTTAGTGTTGGAAAACTCGATAGTCAGCACTATCGATAGGTTGAACATGTTTGCGTCGATGTATTCCTCTACTATAGATAGTACTACGAAAAATATACTTTAAATAAATGAACAACAACTTAACAACAGAAAAAAATAAAAATTTTGTTTTTTTCCATTTATTTCAAAGAAAGAAATGAAATAATATTCTAGGTAATTCATGACAAATTAAGACATTTATACTTGACAAAATTAAGTTTGCTCCGATACATCGATAGCGGGTCACATTTTTGCCAAAACACAATCATCGATAGTATTGATAGTGCTATCGGTGTTTTTACAATACTAATGTACATACATTTTTTAAAATAGCAAGGAAAACATTTTTTTTCCTTGTAAAAATATCTTTTTAGGGCGGGGTGAAGTGCTACCACCTATTTTTTTCGCACATATAGTCCAACGGTATACATAACCTATAGCAAAAACCAGACCGCAATATCTTCCTTAGTTTTAAAGTTATTAATTAATGCCTGATTTTTGGGAAAATTTCCTATAGTGCTGTGTGACTTCGAAATTTTGTAAAATGTCGAAAAATGAGTCAAAAAAAATCAGAATGATTCCGTCTATAAAAATAAGCTCTTGATTTCATCCTGATTCGGTACAGAATTTGGTAAGAACGATTTGCTCCTAAAAATTCTTACTTTGAGTACGAATTGTTCTTAAATTAGAAATTGACCGTTAAAAATTCAAAAATAGAAATAAAATTCTTGATTCAAGAAAAAAAGTTTTAATTTAAGATCATTTCGTTCTTGATGTAAAAATGTGCTCTTACTTTAAGTAGAATTCGCTCTTAGCTAACATAAATAAGTCTAGATCATGCTTATTTTAAAAATCCCAAATCGTGAGTAACATATCCAAAACGTTCTTGAAATCAAGAATTTAGTAATTTTTAAAAACGATCTTGTATCAAGAATTTCCGTAATTAAAGAAAGAAATTTCTGGCTTATTGAAGATTTGAAACTGATTTAAACTTGATTTAAGTAAAATTTCTTAATTTTTGAACTCTCAGTGAAACTCTTTTTTTTTCATCCGATCAGGTTTAAACTCATATTTCAATATAAATATGAAAATTTCGAAATAACTGCATTCCAATCTTTCGAAAAATTCACCTCCTGATTAGAAAATAGGTGTTCAAAGTTGCTTTGCCAAAAACTTTGTTCCCTTGCTCGAAACTCAGAAATACAGAAGTATATATATATTTATAATAATTTTTTTAATATATTTTCCCAAAGTAACAAAAAGCATTTTTATAGTAATTATTTTTACTTAAAAAATGTTAAAATCTCTTCATCAATAAAAGAAGAAAAAAATGATAGAGACCAAAAAAAGTTATTAAGTTATTTTTATTTTGCTTTTTCTAATTGATTAATTCAATTATAAATTAGAAAAACTGATATTTTGTTTGTGGAAATCTGATATAAAGCACATAATCCTTTTTAACAAAAATTGCTTTGATTCCGCATTTAATTTTAGCATTTTATTGCCAAGTGCGTCGTAGACATTATTTTAAAACGAAATTATGCATAAACAGAGCTAACAAATTAAATATACTAATGCATTATCATAAATCCGGAAAATTGTTCCAAAAACAATTTTTTCATTTTTTATTATTATTATTCATAATTATAGCATACTTTGAAGGGCATTTATTATGCTATTTTTGTTGGGTTTAAAATATGTTCTCCCTCCCAGAGTACACTTTGAAACTCATTATACATCTTTAAATACCTTTTTCTCTATTTTTAACTTGCAGGAGGTTGCTCGATTAATAGCCGAATGCTTTGCTAATCGTGAAAAGGCTGAAATAACCTTCTTAGTTGTCGAAGCAAAAAAATCAAATTTGGAACCGAAGCCAACAGCGTTAATATTTTTAGAAGCCTAACATTTGCTTGCCCTGCCGGCTACTGACCCATTGGAACGACAAAAACTCGAGTTCCTCTATGAATGGGGCATCGATTTAACGGAGACGCCAAAACCAATGCCAACACCAATACCGCTGACAAAAGCAAAAAATCCACCGCCACTGCCTCATCACAGCGATATCAACAACTATGGCAGTAATACTGCGCTCAACAATCATCATCAAGCATCTCAGCAACATTATCATACCAATGCCACCAGCAACACACAACAGTCCAACACAAACATAAATAACACACAAACAACGCCCACACCCACAACAGCAGCAGCAACAGCTGCAACAAAACAACAGCAACAACAACAACACCAACAACACCAGCAACAACAAAACACTAACACACCCACAAAAGTGTCACGTGAGGCCACACCCACACGTGAACGAGTACACTCACAACATGCCACACCTACACGCGAACAACACCAGACACCAACACGACAGCAGCAACAACAACGCGAGCAACAGCTTCGTGAACGCCAACAACAGCAGCGCGAACAACGAGAGCAACGCGAACGTGAACACCAACAAGTACACCCGGAACACGCAAATCAACAACACGCACACCAGCAACATCATCGTGATCATCATCACGACCACACGAACCATTATACTTCCCATCATCATCCGCAGCAGCAATCATCTTCCTCATCCTCGCAGCAGCAACAACAACGCTACAGCAGCAGCAGCAACAGCTACAAATCTCATAATAATTCCGTTTACCAGTAAAAAAAATCAAATGAAAGCAGATGAAATTGGAAAAGCAATTTATTTTGGAACATTCAATTCGACAATTCGTAAACAGTAAACAGTTTAATTGTGCTAAACTTTCACCACAAAACCTATCGCTCTCTTCGCTCTCTCATGCACGCCTCTCTACACTGAACGAAAAGAAAAACAACCAACGCGCTTGAAAATGTAAAATGTGAAATTGGAAAAAGAAAACCCCTTAAAATGCTGGAGTATCAAATGAATCCAAATGAATGTTGTTGTATGAGCTTTGCTCCCTAGAACTTGCCCCACATTTTTTTTTTAGAGATCTATGTACTATTACTTAAACCCGTATGTTGTTTTGTTGTAGTCAAGGAGATGCTCTGAGCAAAAAAAAAAAAAAAAACTTTAAACCTACCCCTGACCAATTTTTGAGATTTTATTATTAAGGTTTTTTAAGAATTTTTTTAATAACCTTTTTTAGTTGTTAAACTTGATTTGAGGTAAAAATTTTTAATTTAAATATTTGGAAAAGTTGTGCAAAAATATTTAACAAAAAATTCAAAAAAATTAATTCACAGAGTTATAAAATATTTATTTTTTCAATATCAGTGAAATTCCAGGTCAAAGCTATTTCTAAAACAGCATTTCTATAGCAGAAAAGGAACATCCAAAACGATCAAAAAAGTTCTGTACTCAAATTATAATGGTTTTAGAAAACGATCCACAAATGAAACATAAAGCTCCATGACGAGTTACTGACGAGCAACCAAAGTTTAGGTTTATTATTGGAGGTTTGCAGACTTCATTCTTTTAGTAGTTAATTCCTTTTAAAGATTGAAGTTGGTTTCAGAATGTTCTGACATTGTTAAAAATCATGTCGGACTTTTTTGTTCTACAAATTAATCCAATTTAATTCTTAAAACAATCTCTAAAATACAGAAATCTAGTTGGAGTTTTACTTTATGAAATGGTGAAATTCATCACCAATTCCGTTCCGAAAATTTCGTTTCTTCTCTCTAAATTAAATTTGTTTAAAAAATTGGAAAATTTGAATCTTAAACAAAGCAAATTTTGTCACTTAAAATTTTTTTAATTATATATTTGTCCTTTTAAAGCAAGAAAAGCATTCTTTGAGACATTATTTACATATATAAAAGGAATTTTCGGCACGTAGTGTCCCTTTGCGCCCTTTGCGAAAAATTAATAAAACATATTTTCTCTTTTGGGTCGTTCCATAAAATAGCTGCATATCAAAATCAAAACTTCAATATTTTCAAGCCCTTTGACAAGATTCATGTTTTGAATTTATTGTCTACCTATTTAGTTAAATCTATTGTTATTACAAATTTCATTTGTTTCTGTAATATAAACCCATTTTCCAAATATATCAAAAAATTTATTAATTAACACTGCCAAAAAAAAACAAATATCCCCATGAAAAAAAAAAATTAAAAAAAAAACTCAGAGCATCTCCCTCATTCCCTCACTTGACGTCTAGTCTTCTAGTAAAATCTGTTGTAAACTTAGCTTGCCACACACTTTTCTAGGCAGCAAATAGTATCAAATGAAACCCTTCCCAAACCCGTAACTACAACTTAGGACTATTAACAATTACATGCTCGATCCACATACACACAAACACACACACACACACGTACATACACTTTATAAATAACAAGAAATGTGTAAAACTGTAAACTGTAAAACATATTATTGTATTTATGATTATATTACTATGATTATTCAAATGCGAGAAATTGTAGTCTAAATGATTAGTCGTTAAAATGAAATTATGTTTAAAAGAAAATACGACAAACTACATATTTAGTTCCACGAGTTACTGTAAGAGAAACATACAAATCCCCAAAAGCAGCAACAAAATAAATATGGCAAACATAAAACTAAATAAGAAACCAGAGCTTAAAAAAAAGTAAACACAAAAATTAAGAAAATGTTTAAAAAAAATAATATTAAATATGCGAAAAGAAGACGATGCAGAGAAGAAGCAATTCAAAAACACAGACACTGTAAAAAGAACAAGCGATCAGCTAAAGAACGTCAAGCTTATGTTAAACCATACAACACACACACATGCACCAAGTACACACTCACACACGCATGCATATTGCTTACTTATTTACAACAACAACAAACAAATATGAAGCCCACCTAAGCAAATAATTTGTAAAGAAAATAAACTTAAAATCACATGTAAAAATTTTTAATATAAATATCAAAAAAAAATTTACCCACAAGCAGGCCACAAAGTGTCGTTTAAAGAAGAAAACATACGCGTCGGAGCAGCTGAAGCTTAACACCAACACCCACAGACACACACACACACTCACACTACAACACAAAAGTATCGCCAAACTAATTAGGCACATATAAAGAAGCGCAACTAATTAAAAACATTTAAAATTAATCTACAAAATATAAAGCGTATTCAGGCGGTGTTTGGAAATTTTATGGAAAAACTTAAGCTGACACCCAACCACAAGGAACTAATAAGATTCTACTAATATCGAAAAAGATTTAGATTTTGGTATATACGCTTGCATTTCTAACTGAACTTGTGTGACTTTATTTGTGAAGTGACATGAGATATTTCGGTTTTAGACTATTGGCTATTCCGAATTGGGTTGTTTTAGTGCAAATTTTTACAATATTGATTTAACAATGTTATGAAAAAGTTGATAGAGTTATTTGCTGAAACTAGATCGGGTTTAAGTACAATCAGAAATGCGTTTGCAGTTAAAACCGATAAAATCTCAATGCCAAGTGGATTTAATTCCTCATAAAATTTAGAACCATCTCTCGAAAGCACGAATCGTCTATTCTTCAAAACTGTGGAGATATCAATGTTTTTTCCATATTGCGGGGGCGGGAGGGGCGTCAAATTTGAAACAAACTTGATCAGCGTACAGATAAAAGCAGGCATTTGTCCCAATACTTGTTTTCAAACCACAAACAAAAAATTTTACCATCTCTGAGACCAAATGCCAATATAGACAGACGGACGGACAGATCGGTACAGACGGACATGGCTAAATCGACGCGGCTGTTGATGCTGATCAAGAATAATATACTTTATAGGGCCGGAAAATGGTTCCTTCTCTCTTGTTCCCAACATTTGGCACAACTTCAAAATTTCCTTTTTTACCCATTTTCATGGGTACAGGGCATAAAAAGCCAACTTGCACGGAAACAGACACGGATTTTGAAACGGACCGCATCTGAGAGGTGTCTATACTTTGGAATTTTTAAAAACACAATACAATAAATTTTGCAATAGTGTGCGAAACATATATAGATAAGCTACTTGTAAAACGATTATTTCATGTAAATGTTGCCCCGCGGCTACGTCTGAGATGGTTTATTCATTAACTCCAATTTTGGCATACTTTTTTCCAGCATTTCGTACGGTATCTTACCAATGGCAGCTGTAAGGTCGTCTCTCAGGGCTGCAATTGTGACTGTATTTTCCTCGTACACGAGGGACTGCACATTAATTGCTCAACAAACGCGCCTCTCAAATGGTCCATGGTTTCCCGTGTCGAGTGGCATGTGACACCGACTTGTTGAAACCAAGTTCGATTCTTCCATTTTGAGCAATATAAAGTCGGTAATCATCCAATAATGTCGGTGGCCCCATAAATCGCACCAAACAGTGCATTTTTCAGGGTGCATTGGCTGCTCTTCAGACCAAATTCGGCAATTCTGTTTGTTGACGTACCCATTGAGCCGTTGCTGCACTCTGAAAAAAACGACCGGCAGAGTTCTACAATAGATCAATCGGGATAGAATTTATATCGTTTTGTACTTAAAATTCCAAGTAAGTTTTGTTCTGGATGTACTTAAATTAAGTACGAAACATTCTATAACAAAAAGAGGGAGATGAAAATCCAGATCACTTAAAAACATACAATCAGACCGGTTTGAGAGCAGTAATATTGAGAACAAAAACAGTTTTTCTTACTAAAACCATTTCCGAAGAACATTTGTATGGCAGCTAAAGAGTTCGACGGCGGTTCCGACAATTAGCACGTGCAGTAAAAAAAGACTCGGCAAAGTTTCAGCTCGAAGCTCAAAACTGAGGGACTAGTTCGCGTACAGACAGACGACAACGAGACAGACGAGAAGAAAAGCTAACGAACTCGTACATAAGAATATATATTTAGTGGTCGGAGATGATTCTTCATCGTTGAAGCTTCAAAATTATAAACACTTTTCAAGGTATATAAAATGAGAACAATCGTTCTTGAATTAAGCACATTTCGTACTTACAGTTAGCCAAAAAATTTGAGAAAAGATCGTACTTAGTTCAAGTACAAAATTTCTTAGATTAAGTACAAAATAGACTTACAATGCAAGCTCCAAAAGTGTGCTACGCAAAATGCGAATTATTTTAAGTTGAATCTGAAACACTTTGGTTATGGAGTGAAGGTGGATTTCTGACCTACGGTATAAACAGCTTGGTCTTTGGTTAATTAATTTCCTCTGGATTTTGATATTATACAGAGACCTAATTTTAAGTACAAATTGGAAAAGCTTAGAATTTTATAGGCTTAAACCAAGAACATTTTGTACTTATTTTTAGAAGTATAATTTTGTTTCATAAATGTTTTGGGGCTGACTTCAGAATTTATTAGACTTCGCTGAAGAACATTTTGCATTTATTTTGAGAGTATATCGCGCTGTTCTTAAGAACATAACAAACTAATAGTAGATTTTATATTAGTTCAAAATGTACTTAAAATATCGGGGGAAACGGTCTTAAAACAAGTATTTCGGGATTGAAAATAAGTACTTGAATTAAGTATTTTCGTACTTACCGTACTATTGACACCGTTTGTACTTGATTCCAGGGCGGCAAACCTCCTAAAAATCGGAAGAGGTTCACTCCGAGGTTCGAACCCGCGAAACATTTTGGGTTCGGGTTCACGGAGCGGGTTCAGAAGGTCGGTGAACCAAGGTTCAGGTTTGAACCGGGGTTCAGAAATAATTTTGTTTAGTCTCTATCATGCTAGCTATCTTTTAAATCTTTAAAAATCAGTTGTAAGCACAATGATACTTTTTCCAAAGCTTTAATACATTTGAAGCAATCTTTAAATACCCAGAAAAGAATCAACGAAGTCGTTTACCGATTTGATATTTGTCACTTTTTCATTATTTTCTTGCTACTTAGAAAGATTCAATTTCATTAGAAGATGAATATGGTGCAGAATTATTCATGCGTTTATTTATTAGTTCCTTTTGAACAACAACACGTTTAAGAGCTTGAGTCCCAATATGCAGTTGTAGGAATCGGGATTGAATTTACTATGAGAGAACGTTTTTCTAAGCACTATCTAAATATGTACGAATATTTAAGCTTACAAAAACCTGTATGAGTTCATTTACGTGAATTGGAAATTTATAGATTCTAGAACAAATTTAGTAGAAACATATTTTTGAACTGAACCCTTTTAGACTTATTTTTACTCTGGTTCGGGTTCAGGTTCGGCTAGACAAATTTATTCTGCTACGGTTCAGGTTCGGTTCGGGCTTCCCAAAAATGACGGAGACTCCGACTCCGGAGCGGTTCAACGCCGAACCGGTTTGCAGCCCTGCTTGATTCAAGTAAAAAGTTCTTGGTTTTTTTTTTTTAGTTTGAGGCCAAATATTGGACAACAAACACATTTCTCACAGAG
Organism: Lordiphosa stackelbergi; assembly: GCA_018904235.1. Taxonomy (NCBI): domain Eukaryota; kingdom Metazoa; phylum Arthropoda; class Insecta; order Diptera; family Drosophilidae; genus Lordiphosa; species Lordiphosa stackelbergi. The sequence continues at coordinate 56,771 of JAEIFU010001431.1, read as the reverse complement.
CACGAATTTCGATAATAAAATTCAATGATTTACAAACGCTGTTCGATTGTTAGTCTACTCATGGTGAAATGGCAAAACCTTTCGCATTAGTTACGAATCACGCGTGAGGTGTCAAAAAATATACACTGAAAAACTATAAAGCATAAGTCTCACCCTTTACTTGGGTTGGAAAAGCCTGTTTTAATTTCAATCAAAGATCTTGTGAATTCCCAAATCAGATTATTTTAAAATGCAAGAGTTCATACGAAAACACGGAGGGATTTCTGGAATACCCCAGAATGGTCGGCATTTCGCCTTATTTTTATTAGAATTTCATACCTGAAAATATAATTGCATGGTCCTAATTCCTATAGTTGACTTTCCTGAAACAAATTGCAAAATACAAAATATCATTCTATGAAATCCAAACTAAAACTGTTTAAAATTGTTTTACTGCAGAAAATAAGATAGAGATAGTTGTCAAATGTTCGGTTATTAATTTTACTTTCTCTTAGTTGGTTTAATGCTGAGAGCGCAAGTGAAGTAAGCGATTTGCTTAGCAAATCTCAAAAGAGTATGAAAGGTTCCCAGCGGCTCAGAGCTCAACGTGTTCTGTAGAAAATATGCATTACGACTGTCGAAAATGTAAGGCACTACAATCGTTGATTTTCGTTAGAGAGATAGTAATCGAAAACAAACAGACTGCGAACATTCTGCTTTTTAATTTGAAAAATAATGTACGCATTCGTAATGGGAAGTTCTGCTCTGGCATACATCCTTAATACCTAGTAATGCAGGTTGTCGGCAGCCCGTTTACAAAGCTGCATGGCCGCATGGCAAAGTAATGCAGATTGTATGGGAGTACTTCCTTCATACTAATGCCAAAGTAACGCAGGAGTAATACATTTTGTAATGGCAATTTGCGCCGCTGGGTTATGACTAGATTAGAGGCGGACATCCACAGCTTATATGAGCCGAAGTCGGTCGTGTTTTTATGCAAACGCGAGCCGAAGTTACGGTTGTGTGAAAATCGGTGAACACTGCATTGGAAGTAAAACGTCTGTTGTCTGGAGAGAGCTCTCTTCTTCACCAACACAAGCGCACTTTTTTGTCCTCTCCATTTGGCCGCCTGCTTGTTGGTTATACAAACCCGAGAGTGGCAGCTCTCTTAAGCGTTGTCATGTTTTCAGAAAATCATATTCAATATTTTTTCACTTTCCTAAAATTTAACCTTTTACTTGTCCCATTTTTCCATAAAATATTCCAAACATCAATCGAATACCTTCTGTTATTAGTACAATTTAAACTGCACACTGCACTCTTTTTCAATGTTTGTTAAATGTTAAACAAAACACACAAAAGTCAACTGCAAAATTGAATTTCCTTCACAAATCCCCAAAGAAAAAAAAAAAAAACACAAAAAATACTCAACTTCTCCCTCACAAAATGGTAAACGAATTATTGAAAGCTATGCTACTCTCTACCATTAACTAAACAAACTAAAAATGAAAAACAAATAATAAACATTTACGCAAAAATCTATGCTGTAGAGAAAACGAACGCTTAAAATTTGAGGTTGATTGGCATTAAGTAAAATGAAAAGTTAAAACGATGTTGAAGAGCCGACAGGGCGCGATCACGAGCAAATAAAACTTAAAAAATAAAAACTAGGCACGAGTTAACAACAAATCGTGCAGAGTACTCTCATATATATTGTAAAATATTAGCAAAGAAAACGGAAACTAAAAAGAAAAACATATATTTTCTTGCTCTCCTTTTCCTTCCTCACTTTTACTCAGTCATCAGAAAATTTTTGGATTTTGTTTGTTGTGTGTGATAGTGTTTAAAAAAAAAATTAACAAGAAACTTTTGCATGTCATATGAGCAATTTATTTTCTGCCTGAAGTTAAGGAAATATTAAAGCCTGGCTTGTTTTTGTTTGTTGTCAACATTTAAAACAAAACAAAAAATATAAAAAAAAACTCTTTCTCTGCTAAGCTCTCTTTATCACTCTATATGTCTGTGTATTAAAGAAACAAAAAAAACACGAAAAAAATGTTAATTTTGTTGACTATTATGTAACAAGGCTTAAACTGTATATTAGTTATGTACATTCTTAGCTAAATTATGACAGAAAATGAAAAGAAAATTGAAACTAAATTCAAACAAAAAGCGAATGCTGTTAGTTATTGTTAGAAAATCTATCATAAACAAAGAGAACAAAGTTACAAATGCGACATTTATTTAAAGAAACACACACTTTTTATAGGTTTTGTGCGTTTGAGGAAATCATGAAGTGAAGTTCAGAAACATTTAAGTTGGATTGGAAAACACGATGAACTTATTATTTTGCTTGATTCATATAGACCGGAACATAGACCTATTAAACAAATCCCAAACTGTTTTGAGATCAACATTTTTAAATATATAAGATTGTAATTTAATGCTGTGCAACTCAACAGAAAGATCATTGAATTTAAACTAAAATTTTGATTAATTTCTGTGCTTCCTTCATTACTTTCTCTCTACGCATAAAACCAAATTTTTGTACATTTTTTTAGGCAAAAATTCAAATTGAAAAGGCTTAATCTAACAAAACAAAACACAAAAAAAAAACCTAAATCCCTAATATAAACATTAACACATATATAAGCATACATACATTATTATACATACAAAACAAACATATATCGTATATAGAAATCTATATCTATAACAAAACAAATGTAACGACAATGACAAGCAATTTTAAGCAGAAGAACTATTTCAATTTCAGAAACATATACCGCATACACCACAAAGAAATGAAAACTATTTAAAAGAAAATCTTACAGCAACAACAGCTAATGCTAAAGGGTAAATGGCATTTATTCATTACAAAACCAAAACAAAAAACAAAAACAAACACACAAAACCAAAGCTTATAAATACCATATAAACTTAAACAAAAAATATCGTAACGTAAATAGCAATAGCATACATTCTAGTTGATATTTATGATATAGAAATGAGCCTCAGCAGAATACAAAAAAAACCGGAACTTGTTGTATAATAAAAAATTAAGAAAAGATTGATCTAGACTCGTAAATGCTGTAGATATTTATATGTAAAACTGTGTATAAAGTTGGAGGAATCTAAACTTGTTTCGCTTTTGTTTTTTTTTCAAACTCAAACACCAAGAACCACTCACTCAACAACAACAACAAAATCTACTGTGCCACCTAGTACATAACATACAAAATGGTTATATATCCTGCAAATTGTAATATATATATCGAACGAGAAACAACAACAATTCAATGCTCACTTTTATATTTTTATCATACATACTCTTATATCAAAGAACGAAGCACCGTATAAACCACTGAACAAACAACAACAACAAATACTATATTTATATAACCAAACCGAAAAACGTTAAGAAAATCAGAAGAATTCTTTAAATGCTTTCTAGTGCCGTGTATTTTGCTTTGGCTTCTCCCCTATATTTACTTATGATTCCCCCCGCGAGACAAGATTTCCCCTCTTGAAGAATTGAAAACACCAGACGTAAACGCAAAGATCGAGCTAAAACTAGTGCATAGTGGAAATTATTCAGTTGTGTATATTGTAAAATTATTAAACCCACATAAAGTTAAACATTTAAAACAAAACAAAAATTTATTGACAAAATTAATAACAATTGTATTTATCAAAATTTAAAACCAAAAAAAAATAAAACGCATTAGCATAGCAATGAAAACAAAAAGAAAACCAAATGATAAGAAGCGCTGATTTAATATTATATTATTAATTATAATTATTGCAAAAAAAAAAAAAAAAAACAGTGAAAACAAATGATATTGTCCTTGGTATTTACATATATACATACATAAAAAACAAAAACCACAAAGAAAATGAAAAATAAAAACAAAACGTTTTTTTATATATATTCGAGAAGTCTGGTTATAGTTGAACCGGTTGAACCTCTTGATTTACATAGCTACGCAAATGTTATTTTGTTTTGATTAGTTTGCTTGGGTGCCTAGAAGAGTTTGGATCATGCCGTCGGCTAATCACAAGTTAAGTCCACACGATCAACAGGTGTTGGAATCAATATTCAATCCGCTGGAGCTAAGTGCTAGCATCCCCCAGAATGTGAACATACAAGCTGAATCCGAATTGGTAGAGATTGAACCAGATACAACAGCGGTGAAAGCCTCCAGAGAATTGGAGATGCAAGCAGTGCGTTTGTCTGAGCAAGGAGAATTGGAAAAGGCTTTGGTTATATTTCAGGAAGCCTTAAAATTGTCAGAACGAGCTTCGATTTTTAATAACAGGGCACAGACACTGCGCTTGGCCAAACGTGATGAGGGTAAGTAACTCGAGCTAAAGTTGCCAAATATTATTTAAATTCAGCTGCCTTAATGAATGAATTAATGGGTGGAGCAAACTTATCGAGCAAGACAATTTTACTCTAAATATTATTAATAAAGTCTATACACTCGAAAATCAAGCTTCGAACTAAAGCTTTAAGCTTTCAAGTGGCGCCAGGTTTTTGAATTGTGAACTTTTGACGGGCTATCAGAAATATTGTAAATATAAGATTAACCTAGGGACGCATTTTTAATATATCTGAAATGGAAATGTTTCATCTAAATATTGGTTAAATCATAAGATTATAACATAAAATAAGTTCAATTTTAATGCAGCCAACTATTTTAAATATTTCACTCACTCATCAAAATCGTCAGCTTAAAAGCTGAGCCAGCTTTGGGAAATCTACATGTAGAATCTTACTCTACATGAACTCTACATCCAGTAACAAATTTTACATGCAGAATAAAATCTTACAATTGTTCTTTTTATAATACAGGAGTATTTAGTGTGGTTACAGTAACCTGTTTAAAAGTAAGGTGGAATTACATCTTGCTAACAATTGGGGGAATGTTAAAGAAAATTAAAAAATCTAAGGGCCAAAATTAATAAAAGAGTTTTGGAAAAAATAAAGAAAATAATGACTTGAAAAAACTTTAACTGCTCAGAACTACGGTCGTCGGGGTTCAGAGGCACAGTAGTTTCGATGAACTTGTTTACGGTTTTATTACGTTCAAAGGGTGGGGAAATCTATATTCAAATTCTCATGTGTTCAATAATATTAATGTATTAAAAGCCTCAATTTAAATAATAAGAAACAAAAATAAATAAAGAATAAGTAAAAAAAAAAAGGGGATGGGCTATTGTTCTTTTATCATAATAGCCATATTTGGGATTTACGCGGTTACAGTAACCTGTTTAAAAGTAATATTGAAGAAGTGCAGAAATACGACGAATTCATCATTCACTGCTAACAAAATTTGGGAGCCAAAAGTGGCTAGATTTTCAAATAAAAATTGTAAGAAATAAGAATAAAGTTATATTCAAATTTTTGCATTTGTGTTTCAATTTTATTTTATTTCGTTTTTTTTAGTTTTTGTATTAAAAAATTAACATAATTAAAACCAAAAATAAATTAATTAATTAGTTAAACCTCAAAAATAAAACAAATAAATAAAAAAATATTTCGTTAAACAAGTAAATTAATAAAGTGCTTGGATGGAACACACAAAAAAGAAACAATCACAACAACAACAGAGACCAGGAATGTAATTTATTGAAAAAATAAAGCTAGTAACTTTTCTTTTCAATTCTCAGTGTATGTTTCTTTAATATTTGGTTGATACAGGGCCGATTTCTCTTCTTTCAGATTGCTGCTATGTGTAATAGCCTATTTCCACTATAGCAAATATGTACATATTTTCACATATTATCACATATTCAATAATATGTAACACATTCTCCATAGGAAAAAAATGTACATATTTCAAATATGTGTCCATTCACCCCGAACGTTTTCACATTTTTCTTTATCTATGTCAAATTCGGAGATTTTTCATTAAAGAGAGAGCAGGGGCAAAGAAGAGAGACAAACAAAATTAACGAATGGACGTCAGAACGAGCGGAGAAGAGAGAATTAAAATACAAAACAACGTCATTACACATACAAAGCTTGACTGGTGAAAAAGCTTGATATTGGGTACCACAGAATGAAAGAAACATTAACAAACGAACAACGTTGGATAGCACTAAACGCAGAGAATCGACAATTTTTAAAGCGAATCAAACTGGAGATGAAAAAGGATTGTTTACAATAACGTTAACGAAAAACGATCAGTCCAGCAGGTGAACAGCTCAAACACTCAAAGAGCTGATACCACAAAAGAAGGTTAGTCTGTTTGCGGGGATTGGAAGGGTGGTATATTTTGAGCTGTCAAGAACAAACGATTAATCGGATGTTTACCGTCAACAACTGACAAATGAAGCAGCACAACGAGAAACGGCAGAATGACAATCTAAAGGTGTCATTTTCCATCAGAAACGAAAAAAATTTGATGACCCGGCAAAAACTGGGACAGCTTGGCTGGGAAGTTTTAAACAATTTGAGCGTGGAATACAAAATTTGGAAGACGGCAAAAGGTTATCGAACAAAATGGAAATTATATATTTGATTAAAGTCATTCTAAGCTTGCTTAAAACATTTATTTTTTTGAAAAACCCAATTATTTTTGGGCAACCAATAGCAAATAAAAAAAAAAACTCTATCTTAACAGAAATGGTTGTGGAGGTTATGACCTGAGACTAGGAAATAAAAAAGACCTGAGTTCAAATCTCAGTAAGGGCATGAAAAAATTTTTTTGTTTTGAACAAAAATATGTACATACGCTATAGAAAAGCTCAAAAAAATTAATGCATAATGGAAATAGGCTATAAGATTAACTTACAATTTATTTTGCTATTTTTTTGTTTGTGAAAGATAGCTCTATGTAGAATTTTGTTTTAGTTATTTTAAATTTCAATTCAATCTCAAAATTCCACAGTAAAAACCAATATACTCCATGCTTTCTCTTTGAAAGCCATTCTTAGGGTGCGCGCACACATGCAGCCGAAACTGACAGAAATATAGGGGGTGACACAGAAATCTCTAGAGATTTTGCCGACGCACACTGGGGCGACTAGAGCGAATTCCGCGCCAAAATTGATTTTTTTTTTTTAGATATTGAAGAAAGTTTAAATGCAACTTGAAAGATGATTAAATTTTGCGTAATAATCAAAGAAAAAATAGTTTAGGATATTTGGTTCTCCCACAACACGCATTTAAATTTCACCTTTCGAACTCGATTTTAAGGAATTCATAAAAATTACATTTTAATGTATGTTCGCAATCGTTTTTATCAATATGAAACTTTTATGCGGATATGTGGCGATTGGAAGTATTAGTTTTGACTATTCTTAGTTCATTAGTATAAATAAAATTTTCATAAAAAAAATTTAATATTTTTTTTTTAATTTTTGGAAAAAGGTAAAAAAAACATTTTTGTTTTTATTGTTGGACATAAAGTAATTACCCGCGAGCGATCGCTTTTGAAATAAATTTTAAAATTAAGTTTCAACATTAAACTTTATGTCCTGAAAAAATTAGCGTGCCCTTTTTTGCCTTTTCTGAGAAAATTGAATTTTAGTAAGTGAAGTCATTTTCAAAATTCCAATATCGCCAGCCCTGGAACATTCGCGCGCATGTTGAATGTCATTAATCAGCTGTTCTAACACCTGTTTTGTTTGTTTTTTTTTCTTGATATTTGCGAGTGGACTAAGTTTGAAAATACTTTTCCTGAAATAACCATGAAAAATGAAGCAGGTAGTGTATATTTTAGTGTTTTGCTGGCAGAAAATAAAAAGTCGAGAAAGAAATTCTGCGACTTACTAACACTGTGATGCAAGTTGAAGGCGCTGAAGTAAGCCATCAGTTAATTCTTTCAATGATTGACGGAAAAGCTTGTAATGCATTGACGGAGACAACATCAACATCTAAGTGTTACATTTGCGGAGCAACAAGCAAACAATTTAATAACATTGACGAAATGTTATTAAAGGAAGTGAAAGCAGAAAATTTGAAATTCGGGCTTTCAACTTTGCATGGATGGATTCGGTTTTTTGAATGCCTTTTGCATTTGTCCTACAAATTGCCTATAAGAAGGTGGCAAGCCAGATCGGTAGAAGACAAAGAAATTGTTGCCAAGACAAAAATCGAATTCAAAACGAATTCAAGGGAAAACTAGGCTTACTTAGTGATCTCCCGAAATCTGGATTTGGAAGTAGTAACGATGGTAACACTGCAAGGCGATTTTTTCAAAAACGCAGAATTGACTGCAGAGATAACTAAGATAGACATCTATTTGCTAAAAAGAATGCACACTATATTAATAGTTGTTTCATGCAACTATGATATTAATATGGACAAATTCAAAAATTATTGCCTTGGAGACTGCTAGTTTTTTATAGGCATTTCCTAAAAGTTTTGACAAAAATTTTCCAGAAAATCCTGGAATATTCCAACCTCGAAAAACTATAGGATATAATATTTCAAAGACTGCCTATAAAAATTTTTACAAAAAAACAATTAAACATTTTTTAAACATATATCTACCAAAAAATACTTTTTTTTTTTTTAGATCTGTAAAAAATGTCACCATAAATTTCCAAACTTTTTCAAATATTTGATTTTATTATTGTTTTAAATCTCTCGAAAAATTCGTTGGTGCCACAGAACTTCTAGAGATTTCATTTTCTAATTAGAAAATCTAGTTGGAACACCAGATGTTCCAATTGATGTTCCATCTCTAAAAACAGGGCTGAATCTCTCGCCAAAAAATTTCCCTTATTTTAGATGTGGGTTAATTTAATGATTAACTGAAATTTTTTGATTGTGTTATATGTTTTATGATGCATTTTTAAATAATAATTCAATTTTTAAGTCGCATTCTCCAACAATATAATGCAAAATTTAAAAATTTGTTGGCGCCAAACATGAGGTGTTAGTTTCCATCCCTTAATCCGCTAGCTATCATGTAGAGGGCGCCACTTCGACAAAAGGCGCTAGTGAGAAAAGAGCTTTGCAAAATCTCCTAACAAAACATTAGAGGTTTGAAACCAACCAAAAGAAATTTCTGTGGCACCTAAGAATTGGAATTCGTTTGGAATTTGGTTGGAAGAGGTTTCTGTGGCAGCCCCGATAATCTTTCTCCGTGTGAACAACCAGCACTGGATTGATCTTTAAAACTCAGTCGTAAGCTCAGCTTTGCAAAATCAATCAAGCATGTTGGTTTACTTCGGCTTGCTGATCATGTTCAGCCGTCAGTTCATCTTTCAGTCATGTGTGCATGCGCCCTCGATTTACAATTAAAAAGCTCATTCATTTGCGAGATAAATACAACACATTTAAAGTCAAACTTTTTGGATTTCTTTGAGCACAGCGGTTTGTGTTGCATACATATTGAGCTTATTTTACCAACTCAGGTAATAGGAACTGGACAGACTGGTGACAGGAATAAGTAAAGAAGGGAGATTTACGGTTCGTGAAATTTTGTGAAATCTTAAATTTAATGTCACAATATTTCTAAACAGAAAGTTAAAAATATTCTGTGAATTTAGTTAACAATATTTTTCGTAAACTTAGGGCAAAATAATGTTGCGATTCGTATCATGCTTGAATTCATATTATGTTTCTAACTCTATCTAGAGTTTAAAAAAGCTAGTAACAACCGAAAAAAATTCCTTTCTTAGATTTAACATTTTATGTAAATAGAACGTAGTAGCCTTTACGTTTTTTGGCTTTTTGGAGCCGTGGAAGAGGTCGTTATGAAGGGTAACAAAAATGAGCACCTCAATATTTTTACCGAATCGCTCGAATTCACCAATATCTCAGTTTCGACAAGCTTGAGAACTGGTACTCGAAACGAAACATAGAATTTTAGCCATGCTTCCATTTTCATTTTCGCAAGACTTTTGCGATTTCAAACTGGATTTCGACAAAATTTGGACTTCAAATCAAAATTTTTGCAAAATTCGAAAATGGAAGCATGGCTGTTTATAAAATGTTTAGATAACACAATTAGCTTTTTTTAATTGTGGTACTAGGCGTTTCATGGCTCTTTCTAATGCGATACATATCTATAATGAAAGAATGTAAGTTTAATTTGTCTATCATAAAATGTTCTGTTCTACAGAATGACACAAAATGAAATGAAATAGGCGTTCAAACACACATTTTTGGCCCAAAATTGAGATTATTTTAAATAATTTAGCACTTTTTTTTTTATAAAAATCATGCCACATACTCTAGCTATCATTTAAATTACAATTTGGTGCACGCGTTGCGAAGATAGCCCCTTTACACACACATTTTTCTACAAATTTATGGTATAGATTTTCTTTAATTTGAATTTTTTATTTCTTATAGAGGCGCTTGATGATCTGAATCGTGCTCTAGATTTGGCAAGTGATCAACAGACTCGGACTAAATGTCACGCCCATTGTCAACGCGGAGTCTTGTTTAGGAAACAGGATGATTTGGATAAAGCGCGGGCTGATTTTGAAGCTGCTGCTCAATTGGGCAGTAAATTTGCCAAAGAACAGGTGGGTAACTTAAGAGGAAAGATTTATATTCTAAAAATCCTACTACTAATAATCTTATTTCAGCTGGTGGAAATCAATCCCTTTGCAGCACTCTGCAACCAAATGTTGCGTCAGGCCTTCGATCAGCTAAAATAACCCGCATACAGAAATACCCTACTCAAGCTATAGACTTTGATTTAACTAAAAAGCAAAAGGATCGTTGACATAAATAAAAATTAATTAAGTTCAAGACGCGTTGTTTAAAGCGATAAGCGAGCCCGAACATCATGTGGCAAGCTGCAAAATGTGGCACGTGGACCCGAGACTGAAGAAACGGGAACGCAGAGCCAGGTCGTGAGCACTCGGGGGGGCAACACACATTACATACGAGCTCGAACTGCGGCAAAAACGAAAACAGTTATTAAATGCAGCAGGCTCTTTTTGTCAGATTGCAGCAGGCAGGCTCAGGCAGGTTCCCGACGACGACGACGATGAGGATGACCGCAAGGCAAATTAAAATAAACGAAAGTGGTTTGACTCAGGACCTGGGATTTGTGTGGTTTGTTTTTGGCACGCTTTGCCAGGATCTGGCCAGTGTCTCCCCAATGTAAGCGCGCCAAGCTTTAACAGTTAAGCAAAGCTGAGACAACGATTTCGGTTGCCTTCTGTTGTAAGTAAGAGCGGTATTTGCTGTTGTTTTTTTTCTGCTTTTGTAGCCGATTGCGGTCAAAAGACGCGCGTCCTGTGGCCCCAGAAACAGAAGCAGGTGCACGGCAGCAGCAGTTAAGAAAGAACCCAGCTGAGTAAAAAAACTAAAATTTAATGTTGAGCTACTAAACAGTGTGGAGCCAACGAAATGGGCACGACGAATTGGTGCCCAGTGTATGGGGTTCTGGAGTTTCTTGTGGAAGATTTTAATCTGTAAATCGGTAACCAAAATAATAACGGCAGGAGCTAATAAAAGGGTCTCTCAACGGGACTTCTACTGGAGCTGTTGATCTTGAATTGTTCTAACGCACGTTTCTTCGTTAATTTGGTATAAAAATTTTACTCCAGTGCACTGCAGGAGATCGTGAGCCGGAAACCAACAGGTACTACAGAGGTAACATGTGCCATATAAAAAACTGGCCAGCCTAATGGTCAAAGTAGTGGCGCCAGCTATTGAACAGTTCGAGAAATCACTCGGATTATATTGTTCAAAGCGAAAATTAAGCTCTCAGAGATGTTTATAGAGCAGTGGTGCCCAAAATGCCAGAAGCATATCCCATGGGATACGAACTCATAATTGTGCTGGCGTTGCAGTCGACACACGCATAGAGAGAGAGAGTACGTGTGTTCTATAAATAGCACGCTTGACGGCTTGCTCTCTTACAACGTGTGCATTCGGCTTTTTCTTCTCTCACGAGGCATTTGTTTGTTTGCTTTTTGCTCATGTTTGTAAACACACAAGTGAAAGGCTTGATAGTGTGGGTTTGAGCACCACTGTTATAGATAAAGGTTTCACGGGTAAGGATCAACTATTTCTTATACTTGCAAGTAGAAATATAATTCCAAATTTTTCTTGCCGGCCGACGGACATAAAGCCCATGGGTGTAATGTCCGTATTCAAATTTAAGTGACATTAAATGCATAGCGCTGAATAAAAAATTTAACAAATGTATGCTTTCCACAGAGGGTTTACAATTTTGCTCCTTTAAAATGGACATAGAAATTCTGTCCCATTTTGGGCATTTGAGCCACGGTCACACCGGCAGGGCTGAAAAGGCACTAATAGTAGGTTGGCAGTGCCTCTGCACTCTGCTGTTTATTAGTGGTATTCATTAAAGCAATTTAGATTTGGTTTAGATTTTTTAAGGCTTTAACATTGATTTGATTGAGGCTCGTGAACAGCTGTTATTGAGAAAGAACATCTGACTGACAAGGAAACAAAGCAAATTATCTGGGAGGCCTATGAGCAAAAATGCAGTCAATGGCGGGTTTCTTTCCGTAAATACAAATAAAATTCAAAATGGAGTCTTTAAATGAATAAATGAAATTATTTGAATATTATTGAGTTTAATCGCGTTGCATGCTTTTGGTCTCTACTATTATCTAAAAGCAGGCTGGGGATATGAGCAAAGAGACGTCCAAGTCTCTTACGAAGAGTAGATCATCACGGATGGTCTGTACCAATTAAAGTCCCTAGTTTTGTAACTGGGATCGCTTTGATGGTAAGATCGAAATTGCTGAAGAATCCGAAGCACAACTATGTCTGGACCATTGCGTTTCAACTTGCGCTGGTAGCGCAGTCACATCTAAGTCCAGCCATGCCGAAAAGGCTGGATACTGCACTTTACGTTGCAATGCTTGGACACCGTTTCGTAGTTAACTTTCTCCTTGGGTTTTGAGATTATCTTGTACTTGAGGGTCTATTCCAGGGGCTATTCCAAGCATTTTTGACTCTGTCCACTTTAGGCCGCTGATATGCAAGAGACAGCTAGTTCGTTTTCAAATTAAAGCGCCATGTTTCTGGCTATAATTTCAGAGTTTTTATTAAACTGGGCCAAAAGTCCGACGAGATGTGGGCCTTATGTCCGAATATAATGTGGACATAAGGCCCATAACATTTATAAATTTAATTTCGATGCATACTACGATTAATTTTGATATGGGCCTTTTGTCCGTTGGCGTTTTGTCATGTCACCTCTGGAGATATTTAGCAATCAGGGTTATTTATCGATTTGCTGAAGGAATGATAAGGATCAGATGAACAATAGTCGAGTTATAGGGCAAACAATCAGTTATGATGGGCAGCACCGGCTGCCACGGGGCAGCACTTCACACTCTTTATGGCTTCTTAGCTACTTTGTGTGGCATTTAACTTGAATTGATGAGATATAAACATACTTTGGAGGGGGAAAAAGTATGTTATAGTCGGGATTGACCAACTTTCTTTCTTTTTTTTCTGAATGAAGCAGTCAACACTGTTTTCTAGTTAGGCAGTGTGACCGTTTTTCGAGAATTCGAGGAAAAGCCAGGTTTTCAATCCGTGGTTAACTTTGCTTCAAATTGATCAGTATTCTTGAAAATGACATTTGCCCGTATTTTCCGATAATAAGGCCAATAACCGCTACCCGTTAGAGGTCCGGAATAACTCTCAACACATATTTTCAAAGTGTTTCTCACTGAGAGAAACACAAAAATCATGAGCAATTTCGGTTTCTCACTGAGTTTAATTTTTATTTTTATTTTATTTGTGTTTTCTGTTAACCGAAAAATGTTGAGAGAAAAAATTTAACTGTTTTTCAATAACACTTAAAAAATAACATATGTTCAAAGTGTTTTTTGATAACAGTTATAGATAACAGTTATAGTATAACAGAAAAACGAAAGTAAATAAAGATAAGTGGAATTTCTCTATTAGCTATGTAATGATAATTTACTTTGTAGATGTGATTGGGAACAATGTTTTATACCAGCGGTGGTCACGAAATTTAAGTTTGGGAGCAATCCAACAACAAAAACAGTAAAAAACCAACCTTTTCAGATAAAATCGAGTCGGCAAACGAGACACACACTGCATATGTTTTAATTTGCAAACATCTGCTTCAGTGCCAAGCGGGTCTCGATCGCGCACACTGTACCTGCTGCGCCCAGCTGCCGCCGTTCTTTCAACTTACTATTATGTAAGGCAATTACACTTGTTACGACGTATGCTTGCGCGTGTCGGCGCCTCAAAGCAAGACAATTTTCTTAAGCTTCAGAATGACGCCTGTTGCCAAAAAAATAGCTCTTAGATCAGTGGAAACATGGTCATCCATGGTATATATCGCGGTTTAGTATTGTCGTAATCATATTTTTGTAGTTATGTGATGTCATTTGTGGTCTTGAAAAGCATTTCTTAAGTGTAATGTGGTTTTATTCCCATGGTCCATGGAGGTCTCTTATCATTGAATTGAGCTTATGCATTGATCCTTGCATGATTTTCCCCTTGGTTGAGAGTAGAGTTTATTTGGCATTATTACAATTTTTGGTCCTCTTTGGTATTTTTCAGCGATAAAAAGATTTGTCATACGCAGAAAGTGGTTGGACACAATCTTTGTGATTTTGATTATATTCTTTACCACAGGTCATCCATGGTATTTATCGCGGTTAAGTATTGTCATTATCACGGCTATGTTAAGGTGTGATATATAAAACTCGTATTTCTGCGTGAATTCGCATTTCTTTGGGGTGTGAGCGCCATTTCTTAATTACTGTTAAATGCATTCGCATTGTTGATTGAGTGTGGTCATTTGAGGTTTTAAAAAACAGTTTCCTAGGCACTTGTATTACCATGGAGATCCTGTAGCTGTGAACTGCGATTTCACATTGATCCTTATATGATTTTCCAGCCCTTTACACCCACAAGGTCAAACTTCCTTTACAAATTTCTTGTAACGACCTCTGGCGAGCACTAAGCCGTAACCGCGGCAAGAAAATACTTTTCAAAATTAAAGTTTTTGGTTTTTAATTTTATGCCCTTATCGCTGTTAATGAAATTTAGTGTTGAAAATGTCCGTTCCAAAGACTTTGACTAAAAAGACACTTATATTTTTCTCACAATAATAAGTGTTATTGAAAAACACATAACAGAAAAAAATGAAAATATGTGTTTCTCACTGAGATAAACACTTACACTCGAAAAATAAGTCACTATCACTGACCGAAACACTTATACTCAAAAAATAAATCACTCTATCTGTTTGAGACATATTTCAAAGTGTCTAAAAATAACAGGGTTATTTTACAACACTTTCATTTTGAATCTATTCCAAAAAAAAGAAGGGTCACATTTCAATAAGTTTACATTAAGATCTCAACCAGGCAAATTGAATAATGCCGTTTTGGTCAGGTCTGTATAGGGAATATTATCATCCCACTTTCATATTTACACGGTATTATAGCACAAATTGCAACTCAAGTAGTTTGACTACCATCTAGATAGTTTCAAAACGTCATCCTAGTCACATAAGGGTGAGGGTTATTGTCGTTGTTGTCCTTTTGTTCTTTTCAGCTCTCACTACTCGCCCTCGACCCTCAGCAAAAACCAATTTTTGATTGATCTTTTTACAGCTTGTGTATGTTGGAGCTGGGCTCATGAAGGAAGCGTAGGTAGGCACCACAATCCTGCGTATCCTGCGTCAGTTGTGCTGAGGCAAAAGGACGCCATATGTTGCACTTGAAGCGCAGGCAAAAAGGCAGCAGCAAGCAAATCATTAACTTAAGGTTAACGGTTGCCCCCCATCCCCATCCCCATCAACATCATCATCCTCATCCAAAGCGGAACCAAAAGAATGCCCAATCTTGACCGGAACTGTAATTTGATCGAAGGAAGAAAAACCCACGCGATATTAGAGACGAGAGATAAAAATCTGCTCAACCGCCACCAACAGCAGCAGCAGCAGCAGCTTTCTTCCTGCCGAGAAAATTATCAAAACTAAACTTAAAGTCAGAGACTGAACACTAGAGCGAGATTCTTTTGGGTTATTCACCCTGTTGCATTCTCTTTCCTCTACCATATCCTTTTGTTTCGCCCTTGGGTGCTTGTACCTGAGTTGTTCTTTTTTTTCTGTCAGGGTTCAGGGGTTCGCGGCGCGTGCCGGCTGTCGTCGTCTTCTGTTTTCTGCTATCTGCTGACTCGGCTTGACCAACACATGACGCTGCTGGCTGTTGTGGCTTCCAGGTTTCAACTGTAATTCAGTTTGGCTGACTTATGCAAATATTTTGATCAGACGAATGAGAGCAGAAGAGAGATGATTTAAATTGTATCAAAATCGGTTTATTAATGATCGATTCTAGTTGAAGCTTAAATAAAATATGCCGGAATTCCTTTAAATCCTCAACTCCCCATAATAAAAAGCCACTTCTAATTACCGTAGGTCCCGCCGACTTCAAGTCACTCAACTCATAAATCTCCCACCTATTCCAGTGGCCTCCCCCTCTCACTCTCTCTACCAACACGCGTTGACATTTATGAATTGCTTGGCAATTTACACGACAGACATGAGACACCCGCGCACAACACACACACAGTAGTCGGAACTTCCTCTAGCCAAACGGGCACGTACCAACCAACCTAGCGATCTTGGGCCATGCAATTTACACCACAGCAATTCTGAGAGATGCGGCGCCAGTCTTCAGTCTCCAGCATGAATGGGCCGCTAAATCAAGCAATTATGAGCGCCTTTGTCGCATCTACCAAAACATATGCAAATTAGACTACAAACTCAAAGCCAATTGTTCGAAAAAAAAAGACCGCCACAGACTCTAGCAAACAGATAAACAGAGAAATCTGTTCAGTTTTCAATGAATTGATTTTCTATGGGCCATCGAAGGCTTGACTTACGCGACTGCCCAGGCTTGTTTATCGCCCGCCCAACCGGGGATTCGGATAGGATTTTAGGATAACTGCTGCTGCATATGCAAAGCAACCGCCAAAGTCAGACGCGGGCTCGTTTTGGTGCCGCAAAGCCAACTTGCGTAGAGGCAGCACGCCACATTTCAATGATAAATGTTCACAGAGTGGTCCAAGTCCAGAGCAAGTCACTGGCCAGGCTACTGTAGCCGCAGCAGCAGCAGCAGCAGATTGCTTGTGGGCTCTGCGCTATTTTGGGTAAATTGTTTTATTGCAGTTCAATTGTTGGGCTTTGGCTTTTAGGTTTTTCTTCGGGCTTGTCAAGCGGCGCTCGTTGGAGGTCTCACCGAAACAGTAGCAATTGCAGTAAATTAGGGTCTTGAGAAAGAGTGTTTTGGCTATGTTATAGACTTGGTGAAATTTATTATTTATTTATTTATTATTATTTAATCTGTTACAAAAGCAGGATAATTTTGAGCAGATTCGAGAGTTAATTTGAGCTCGATATGTAATTTGGCCTTGTTCACCAGCATACATCAAACATCATCCATCAAATAAAGTTAATTGGCTTATGTTGAACGCTTTAATGAAATTTTAAGGTAAAAATGGTATTCCCGCATATCAGGTATGATTTTGATTTTTTCTCAAAATCACAAAAATTAGCAATCATAATTGCACTTCACATTCGTTCCATCCATCGATTTTTTCGTCATCGACTTGTGCTGGTGAACACGGCCATTGATTTGATCCCAGCAAAGATCCCTTCCTTTTCTGCTCCATACTCCATAGGACCACTAAGCAGTCAAACATTATGTATTAGTTGCTTAGTGTTAGGACATTCTTATAAACTTCTGGACGGCTTCTGTGGTATTATTATTTACTCGCTTTTATTCGGTATGCTGCAGTTTGGCCAGCCAACATAGAGCTGACTTTGTCTTGGGTTGAGCTCAGCTCGTTCGGTTACACATAAACATGCTTAAGTCTAGATCAGTGGTGCCCAAAATGACACAAGCCTATCCCATGGGATAGGAACTAATAATTTCTCACGAGGCATTTGTTTGTTTGCTTTTTGCTTATGTTTGACATCATGACGTTTACTTCGCGTTCCGCTGCTACAACCACAAAAGCGCAAAGCTTGAGAGTGTGGGTTTGGGCACCACTGACATAAAGTGATAAGGCATTGAACGTGATCATCAGCCCACAAGGCAAACCGTAATAGATAGAAATTTCAAAATTTCACAATAGCTTCCTATAGTGATTGGACATTGTACTAAGAAAGCATTTCGTCAACGCAGATCCCATTGCTCTCCAAAACGAAAAAAACGTTTAAATGCTGAAAATTTTTACTAGAAGTGTGTTTTCTTGATATCGAAGAGTAACAAAAAAATTTAAATTCAAAAGAATCTGCTCAGCGAGTACCAATCCGGATTCCGAAAGGGCTACTCAACTGTTGATAGCATTTTTGTCCTCACCAGCTTCGCACAGCATTACTTACAGCATTAGAAAAAAAGCTATACATGTTTTTTGTCGATTTTCGTGCAGCTTTCGACACCATAAACAGGAATGCCCTTTTTTACAAACTGAGCAATTTAGGATTATCGTCGAAAATGCTTGCAGTTATAAAAAGCCTCGACAATAAGACGACAGTATGGGACGGAGACAAATGCTCGGACTGGTTTGAAACAAACAGAGGAGTAAAACAAGGATGTCTATTGAGTCCGTTGCTATTCGCACTGTTTATCGAAGACCTACATGACTACCTAAGCGGAGAAGCAAGGCTGGGAGATGTCAATTGTAACACACTGATGTACGCCGATGATATGGTAATACTAGCCGAAAGTGCGGAAGAGATGCAGTGTACAATTGACAAAGTATCTGAGTATTGTAAACAGTGGAGCCTTATCATTAACACAGAGAAATCCAAAATCATGGTGGTTCGAGATGGCAGAGGGCGCCTTGCAAGAGCAGAGAAGTGGTACCTTGACGGGACAGAGCTGGAAGCTGTTAAGGATTATAAATATCTAGGTGTCACACTGACACAGAATATGTGGTTTGAGATACATCTGCGGAACAAAGAAAGAAAAGACATAAAACCAAGTGCGAAGTATAAGCTATTTGAGGCAACGGCAAGATCAATTATGCTATATGCAGCAGAGGTGTAGGGTTATGCTGAATACGATAGTGTGGAAAAACTAGCAAGTAATTTTATTAAGAAGCTATTTAAACTGCCAATTAACACACCATCATATGCGATAAACCTTGAGACTGGTCTACCTATCCTCTACCACAATACCCTGGACAGACATTTCAAATATATGAGAAAAATCATGGATCTACCTCAGAGCAGGCTTCCTAAGTTAGTCGCTATGCAAATCCTGAGGGACCAATCGCAGTGCTTTGCAGAATGGCACAAAATTTTCCAGGCTAATAATATGATTTGCGATATAGATGATAGCTGAATGGAAAGAACGCACGACACTGTACTGGAAAGAGTTGATGAAGCCCAGCGGAATGCTTTTGAGATCACTGCCCGGCTTGGAGCGAAACTCGGACTTTATATAAAGGCCTAAACTTCAACCTGGGACAAATCAATTACTTCAGAGATGACTTTACGGTGGATGCAATAAAAGTAATATTTCAAGCGAGATCGAGATGCTGCCACTAAATTATAGACCCCACATAAGCGACGAGAAGTGCTCGCTTTGCAAATAAAAGAGTTCACTGATGACTGACGGGACCGCGCAAGCTAAAAGTAGAAGCGTTTACGAGTTTACTAGGAGTGATATAAGCGGGGTTTTGGAAAATCCCGGAAAAGCGGGCGCGTTGATGGGAAAAATTTTATTTTTCTCGATTGCTGCTGGTTGGCAAGTACGAAATCGCCCGTTTCCCGATTTTGGGAAACCCACGGGAAAATGGCCGGAAAATTCTGCGCAAATATTCGATTGGCTTAAACTCGGTTTGTAAGGACAGAATACGAAATAGTTTGATGAGATTTTCCGTTGGAAAATTTGACCGCGGCGAAATTAATGCATGAAAACAACTATTTCCGTGGTTGCTCGGTTGTAGGAGGAAAATTGAAATGTGATTTTCGTGTTGGAAAATTTGACCCCGGCGGAAGGAAATGAAAAACAATTTCACGAGGTTGCCGGTTTGCAAGGACAGCGAATAAAGTGATTTGCAGGGAAACCGCGAAAACGCCCGGAAATTCTGCGCAAAATAGCTATTTCCTCATCCGATTGGCTTGAACTCGTTGGGAGAGACGATAAAATATTTCGGAAAAAGGTCCTTCGAATGGAAAATACTGAGGTCGGACGAACGAAGAAAATTGGATTCCTTGGCTTCATAAGTAACACGTCCAAATGATAAATATTTTCATAATTTTCCAATTTTGAAATAAAAAAAAAGGGGTGGAAAGGGTGGTGGTGTAGGGGTAAGTGGGGGAAGTGGGTGGGATGGAGGAAGGGTGTGAAGTGAGGGAACGGGGGAAAGGGGTAAGTGGGTGGACGTAGGTGGGAAGTGGATGGGGGGGGGGGGAGGAGCGAGAGAGGGGAAAGAAGATGGGTAAAGGGTGGGTGGGATTTAGGGGGAAGGAGGAAATGGAAAGTGAGAGGGAGGAAGGGAAGGAGAGAGGAGGGGTGAGCAGGATGGCGGTGAGGAGTGGAAGTGGTTGGGTGGAGGAGGGTGGGGAAACTTGAACCTAATTGGCGAGATAAATTTTTGTTTAAATGGCTTTGTAAAACATCACCAACAAATTTCACTGTTAGGTGCGGATTTGTGCCTGTTTGGTCTGTAGTATGCTGCTAACTATTTTAAACGGGGAGCGCTTTGGAACGATAACCACTGTTCTCTATTACCCTGTTTATACACACAAAAAATATCATGATAAATGCCCTTTAAGGTATCCAAACTTTGTTGCCTTTACAATTAATATTTTTCAGCGAGAAATAGTTATTTGCAGCCTAATACATAATCCACTCTGTACATTCACTCGGGTTGTCGGAGAGCAGCTAAGGGTACACAAATAGCAAGTATTGGGTCAAATATAAAATAATTAATTTGCTGAATTCATAAAAATTAATTAATGTAGTAACTTTAAAGGGCATATATCATGAATTTGTATTTTATTAGTATAAACAGGGTATTTGAGTCCAAAGTGAGTGATATGAACCTAAACGACATTTGGTTCCAATAGGACGGCTTTGCAGAACAATTTGAGTGTTGGCTTATTTCTAGCTTAAGTGCCTTGAAGCCTCATGGGATTTGACCCCAGTAGACTTTTACTTGTGCGATTTTCTGAATTCAAGACGATAAACCGAATTGTTAATTTAACGCTCAAAATGAAAAGACCTAGAATATAGGAAAATCCATATCTCTTACATTTTTGCGTTTCATTTCTGCTTGGAACAGGTCATCAGCTCAGCTCGTCATGCTGATAAACAATATATATACTGTGGTCAGAGATGATCAATAGATGAAAAATAGAGATGTCGTAAATAATATCGATATATCGAAAAATAGATATTTTTGGCCAAAATTACAAATATCATTATGGCACATTTTTCCGAGGCGATATATCGGAAATCGAATATTTTTTAATGATATTTTTCGGTGAAATTATTGTTTCAGCCTTCGGTCACACTGTTGCGAATAACTGTTTCTTGTGCTCTGGACATGTAAAGCACAATGTTTAAAAGTTATTGAAATAAAGCTGTTGCACAGAAATCGCAGTGCAAACTGTGCAATAAAGTTGTAAGGACCAGTGGCAACTCAACAAATATAAAGACGCACTTAATCGCAAAGCATGGAGATGCTTGTCTAAAATGCAGCTCATTTTTAAAAACGGTAAATGTAAGTCCGTCCGTATCGTAGCGACTTTACATATAAATGGAGTACGATTTGATGTCGCACACTTTAGCATGACGACTATCGTCAAACAGTGGCAGACGCCTATCGTCATGCTGCACGCACGTTTGTTCTCCCTTCAAACACAAGTGAGCGACATCTGAAGACGTAATTTTTGAAGGATAATAAGCCGGTGTAAAAGTTATTTTTAGTATAAATTACTAATAACACTCCCTGCTATCGGAACGCTTGACACCAGAAGCCGAATGACCGATGAGCACATAACTCAATGCGTCTTCCTAAAATCTCTGTCTAACGATTATTGGTAAAATCAGAAGTTTTTATGTTTCTTAGATTTTTAGATTCGAAAGCCAATAAAATACTTTTGTTAATTAAATAAATATCGTTCAATCTAAATTTTTAAATCGCAGTCAGAATGCGGATCTTATTACGCGTCAAATACCTCAATGGACCTGTTCATAGTTAAGATCCGGGCTTTTATTGTAAAATATCGATAATATCGATTTTTTAGATACCAAAATATTTATATCGAAATAAATATCCGACAACCCTACTTCAATCCATGAAATGTTTGCTTTTTTTGTACTTACCCCGATTACTTATCAATGAGCGTGTTCAGCTGCATTAATCGATGACAAACGAGAGCGTAAAAAAACACTTCGATATACCCGTTACTCATGAAAAAACATGTTTAACAGCGTTGCCGCGTTGCTTAGTGTGACCATCCAAAAAGTATGCAACATTTTCTTAGGGTGGTAGCGGAGAGGGCTTGGTTCACTTTTTTTGCTTATAACTTGAGAACCGTTTATCCGATCTTTATCATTTCTTTGGCAAATCGATTCATTTTGCTAATTACTAACTATCTTTAGAAGGTACGAATCGTCTAACTTTAAAACTGTAGGAGATATACCTTTTTTCCAAATTGCGGGGGCGGGAGGGGGCGTGGCCAAAATTTGAAACAAACTTGATCTGCGTGCAGATAAAAGAAGCATTTGTCCCATACATGTCAAACCTCTATCTCTTACCATCTCTGAGATCTAGGTGTTCATACAGACAGACGGACGGACGGACGGACGGACGGACGGACGGACGGACAGACGGACAAGGCTAAATCGACTCGGCTGTTGATGCTGATCAAGAATATATATACTTTATATGGTCGGAAATGATTCCTTCTGCCTGTTACATACATTTGCACGACTTTAGTATACCCTATTTACTCTACGAGTAACGGTATAAAAATCGACTATTTTTGTTAGATTGTGCTGGTGAACGGGCATGATGCGCAATCATGTTTGCTATTTTTCGTAATGGTGTTAGATGTGAATCTTACAAAGAAATAGTTTGTTAGAATTGCTTGTTTATGATTTGTTATCGATAGCACACAGCTGTCAGAAGTAAAGAAACAAGCAATTTAGAGAGGGCAAATGCAAAATGAATGTGGAAACCTCTTTGTTTTATTCGTTTCGCCAGTAGCTCACGGAAATTCGTGCAAGGCTCTGAAGGCTCTACTGGTTTTTGCGGAGGAGGAGGGAATCTTGAAAAGCCGCCACTCCAGAAAGGAGAAGACCTGCGTTGGCGTAGTAACCACCTCATCTGGTTATATGGACACCAAGGCGTAGCCAGGGTGGGGCAGGGGGGCCTTGATCATCGATTTGCCCGAAAAATGCAGTTTTTAACTTATAACTTAAGTTTTCCGAGATTTTTTGAAAATTGTTTCTATTTCAATCAAATGCATCTTGATCTAATTATTTAATGTTGAAAAACATATTTAAAGAAATATTTAAGAAAAGTTCAGGCACAGCTGCCCCCACCTTTTCGGAAAGCTGGCTACGCCCTTGATGGACACCTCAACACAGTTTGTCAAGGAACTACCATTCAGCTCCTCCCAGAGAAGAGCTTGATAGGGATGCCCATATCCTCATACAAGATAATCACAAGGAATGAAACCCGCCGCCTGGTTACGGTATGGAATAACCTTCCGGCTTCCGATGTAGCTAGGGTCAGGCGGTCCTCGATTAACCTGAAACGGAAAACATCTTACTTCTGGTCTGGGCCATAACGGGTCACTGCCTTATTGACAAGCATGCAGCATGCTTGGGCGTCGCTCACAATGATTTCTTTAGAAGAACAGGAGGAGACATTACTTCATCTTTTTTGCCATTGCCCAGCTCTAAGTAGAAGGAAACTCAAAACTTTTGGTCACACTATTAGTTGGGAAAGTACAAAAATATAGAATGAACACATTTAAGGATTATTTTATGATGTCCCGTGCATCGTTAACAACTCATAGCTAGAGATGGGCTCGCGACGGGATTCCAGCGGGACCCGAGAGAAGTAGGGGATCAGGCGCGACGATATTGAACTAAAATTTGTTGGCCGGGATCGGGACGGGACAGCCGTGATCGGGATCGTGGCGGGACGGGAACGAATTGTCCTTATTCGCCTATCTCTGCTCTTAGCCCCTTCCTTGCGCGGATTGGAGTCCTTCTTAATCGTAAATGTATGTTTCGACTAAGGAAAAAGATTTGGCCATCGGATATTCGATTTTATGTGCACATTCTCGCCGGGGCCGGGCTTACAACAAACATTAAATGGTTAACACAGTCTTAAGGAAAATTCAAGGGGAATTCCAGGAGCAGTTGGTGCTAGTGACGACGGTCATAAATATTTAGTAGTCAGTTCTGAATTATATTAAGCTGTTTGTTGTCAAAAATTCAAACTTCCGCCAGCAAAAACATATCGATAACTTTGTTGCCTAAAAATTCTATCAAACTCGTTCACCAGCAGACTATCACTTTTTTTTATTGATGATTTTTGTTAGATGATTGATGTATGCTGGTGAACACGCCCAATCTCCCCACACAACTTCAGTACATATATATTTCCTACATATAAAACCGAAAATTTAGGCAAGTTTTGACAATTTATTTAAAAATGTTGACTTGGATATTCAGAATATAGAAAAATAATGAAGTGTTTGATTAAGTTATTGATTTTAATTTACATTTTTTGAACACTTTGACCGAATTAGCATTTGAACCGATTTTAAAGTTTTAATGCCAGTCCAGTGCATGCCGTCAAAATAATGACCTCCCTGCGGATAATACCCTCCATTGGGGTTGCTAAAAGTATAAATAATAAAAATAATGTTAACTATTTTTTTTTTGTTATTTTGTTACTTACACTTCCGAACTCATATTATACCACCAGCCACCATGAAAGAATTTCACGCAATATCCATTAAAACATTCATCTTTATCACGATCCTTCGTTGAAAACTTGTTACCGTTATTATGTGATATACTGTCATATTCGTCCTGACCAGTACATTCCCCCACTGTAAGCATAAAACCTTCTTCTTCGCTGCCTACCCTAAAGTTATTACAACGTTCAAACCCAATTTTACCATCGAAATGTTCAAATTGTGCATACAACTCATGTGGTTCGTAATTGGTTAACAAATGAATTTTTTGCAGCCCCAAAAAGAATTCCCCGTTCAATGTACCAAAGCCCATGCTATAGTTGGACCAGTTTTGGTCGAAGTCCACACTACCATTAAATCGTTTTTGAATCACAGTCCAACCTGGACCTGCTACTTCACTTTCACAGAGGACTTGGAAAGTACTAATTTGTGGTATTGTAATAGTATTAATGCCTGAGGGATGTTTAAAACAATTGCAACTGGTTTTCGGTGTCGGTTTGTCAGCTAAGGCCGTGCACTCCGATAGATTTGCTATCAGATTAGTTGTTTCGGCTTCTAACAAATTATTGATTTTTCTTAGGCTTTCGATTTGATCCTCTGACTTAGCTTTGACCTCTGATAGGTTTTTCCCAATTTCAATTTTTCCTCTTTCAACAATTTTATTCTTCACTTATCGTGGGTTTTCTCGTATCTTTTTTCGTCTTGTAACAATTTGTAGTCACTTTCCCATTTGCCGATTTTCGATTCAGATTCCTTATCTAATTGTTCCCTAACTGTGCTAACTTGAGTGAGTATTTCTTTCTCGGACTTCAAGCTGGTGGACGCCAGTTTGTCAATTTTATCGTGAGTTTGATTTATGGCATCACATATGCCGTCCAAGTCAGACGGGAAATTGCAGAACTAGCAAAACACACAAATAAAATTGTAATATTTCTTATTAACACATTTCACTGTTTTAATACACTTTCATATGACTTACATAATTTTGTGAGCCTTCATAAAAGGACTCCGCCCGGACGTTGTGGATTAGCATCCACAGACCGTAGATTCCCACTATTCCAAAAAGAGGAGATTTCATTTTTGTAAATTTGACTTCTAGGTTGGTTCGCTAGTGAAACAAAACTAAGTTCAGCCGAAAAGAACATTCAGCATTATAGCTAAGCGTTGAGGCTTAGCTGCTGATAAGATGTACCCACGTCATCTGTTGACTAGAACGCCAAATTTTGATGGGTCAGGGTGAAGGTTTGACTTTGAGATAACCAGGGTTTTCTTTGGAAATATATTTAAAAACCCAACCGCCTATGGCTTTGATTATCTCTACATTTGTACATACTTATAAAAATGAATGTTTGCATGTATCAGAGTTGTGGCTACAAGCATCATCATTAGCTTTTCAAAGACATTGAAAAAAGCAGTTATAATGATAAGTCATATAAATTTGCAATAAAGTCCGATATTTCATGTTTTTATAACTCAAAACCAAATTGATTATATAGTTGTAGATATATGTGTATTAATTAAGTGAGCAAGTCGGTCAAGCTCGACTATTTCATACTCTGTACCTGTAGTAGGAGCTGAATGCAGTGCTGTTGCTGCGCTCATCTCTAAGTTTCTCTCTTTCTCTCTAAGATTGGTGGTGGTTTGGAATGGTGGTAGGGGGGGGGGGGGGGGGATTGGTTCACTTTTTTGCTCATAACTTGAGAACCGCTCGCCCGATCTTTATCATTTCTTCAGCAAATCTATACATATAGGTAATTACTAACTATTTCTTGAAGTTACAAACCCTCTATCTACAAAACTGTGGAAGATATGAAGTTTTTTCCAAATTGCAGGGTCGTGAGGGGGCGTGGCAAAAATTGAAAATTAACTTGATCTGCCTGCAAGTATGAGAAGCATTTGCTCCATACATATCAAACCTCTATTTCTTACCATCTCTTAGATCTGTATGTTCATACGGACGGACGGACAGACGGACGGACAGACGGACATGGCTATATCGACTCGCCTGCTGATGCTAATCAAGAATATATATACTTTATAAGGTACCGAAAATTAGTCCTTCTCCGTGAAAAATATGGCAAATTCCCTCGCGGAGAAAATACAAATTTACAGATATTTTAAGGAAAAATACTCGATGGCTTTGGTATCTCACATTTTTATAAAAGTTCACGAGAAAATAATAAAAAGCTGTCTTTGGTTCGATTAAATCCGATACACCGTTCAAAAGTTATGATTTTTTTAAATTTTATGTGTTTCCGGTTTATCTTAAGAACTATTGACGGTAGGGGAAAATCTTTTTGGGGTATTTTCATGTATGAATAGTGCTTCAAAATAATAGTCATTAATAATTTTTTTGGTAATAAAAAAAAATGGGGTGGCCGAGAAGCCACACAAAGTGACAAAAAAGTCATAAAGTGGGTGAAGTGCTGCCTATCGCCGCACAGTGGCGCCCTTGGAACAAATGAGGCTGCAAAAATTTCATGTGCGCTGTCGATATTTTGAATAAACTCTTCCTATATTTTTTTCCAAAGATTTTAAATTTGCTACCTTTAATAACATCAGAGTTTAAGTTCAAAAGTTGACCGATTTTCAGCTTTTAAAAACCACATTTTGTAGACCAATTTGGTCCAGTTTCAGGTAGAATGTCAAGAAAACTAATTAACGAATTGTATTTTTTGTTTGTTTCTCTTGATTTAATTATGTATATATTCACTACTTTTTAACTTTGATGGAGAATAAAAACAATTTTAAAATATTTAATTTTCGCCAATTATTTGCCAAATGCCATTTAAATTATATAATTATCTCAATTGGTTCAAAAGTTATGATTTTTGCTACGATAAAACTAAGCAGCATTTGTCCATACATGTAATATTGTAATATGCCGGTGTAATAACACTGGAAAGCTCTTTGCCATCGGATCGCTGTGCCTCGGCTTCTGGTTTCTGACACCAGAACGACCGTCTTCCTAAAATCTCTGTCTAACTATTATTGGTAAAATCAGAAGTTCTTACGTTTCGTAGATGTAAATGAATAAGTTAGTTTTATGGGTTGTACTTCGAATGCTCTATTTTGAAAAATGATAAATTTAAAAGAAAACTCTTTTTCGTTCCATAAATTTAAATTCATAAATAAGTTTGCATTTATGTTAAAAATTAAATAAAAATAAATATCTTTTGTTAATTTAATACATGAACATTAAATCTATTTTTATCGCAGTATAATAGTAGTTAAGGTCAATTGCCAAAATAGACCAGTTCATTGTTAAGATACGGGTTTTTACTGAAAAATTTCGAAATATAAAACAAAACAATTTCCAATTACAATGTAACATTGACTTAATACCATAGCTCGCAAATAACCCTCAACACTTTTTTCCATGCGTTCAGTCTCACATAAAAACAGAAACAATCAAAGCGCACACGCTCTCTCACTGAGCCGAACACTTTTCTGACCCGCTCTTGTGTTTTCTGTTTCGTCAGTTCGCTTGAGCAAAACAAACGAGTCTGTCCGCCAATGATAACTGAGAGAGACACTTTTGAGCGAGTGCTCAGGAAACAACTGTCTGCAAATGAGCAAAACACTTCAAGTGTCAGGAAAAAGTGTTATTTGCTTTGTTTGGCGGTGGGCTCGTGTATATGCAATGTTCATACACATACATATTATATTTTATTTATTATATGAAACAAGTATATATATATATAATTAAATAACTATGATTTATTAGACGTTAAGAAATAAGAAATTTTAATATTTTCTGCATGTTAGAACATCCACCCACTTGTGTGAAAATTGGTGGGGTAAATTTTCTGCTGATTAGCTTCAAACTTAATTTTAAATATAACACATTGAAAACTATGATATGAGTGATTTACACAACCATGAATACATAAGCTAGATTATATGTTTAAAATTTATTAAGAATAAAGCTTAATAAATTGTTGACTGAGAAACACACACACAAGCGCCACACCCACATTTAAAGAAGACACTTTTTACGCTTGCTCCCGGCAAATTGATCAGTAAAAGACATGAGCAAAAGAGAACCGAGAAAAGCGATCTATGGTTGAGCGAAAACAGCTTTTGAGCAAAACAGAATTGAATGTGTCTTTTCGCTCTCTCCACTCGTTGTGTCTGTACCAAAACTGTTTTGTACTGACACGCTGAAGGTGTTGACAGTTTTCTGCGAGCTCTGCTTAATACAAAAACACAAACTTTTTTTTATTGACATACATTGTTTTTTTAACGTCTGTTCCGTTCGGGGTGGAGTGGACACTGAGTTATTGTTTGGTCAGTAAGGAGTAAAGCATCTCACGTGGCGCGTGTTACTCTGGTACTACGATTAGTGCAAGAGTTCAATCTTTGGTTTGTGGGCTAGCTGTCTATTTATTGTAGCACAGAATGTGTGCAAAACGTTCTGAAAGTTGTGGACTGTGAGCGACTTGTAAATTTTGGGTTGTTGTTTCTTTTTAGCTGTTGTTTTAGAAGGTCGCTAACTATCAATCTTTATTTTTTTAATATTTAACAACCTACAAAAAATCTTAAAACACTCTTCTATTGTATAAAAGTAGCTTACAAAAAACTGCCCCCCACTCCGAACAGTACCAAAATTAAATATGTTGGTGTACCAACAATGAGAAACTGACTCTCCTAAATTTGTAGTCTTCTAATCGCTATTGGTGTAGAGTTATGAGGGCGGAAAGAAAAATTAAAAACTCGTTTATCTTAAGAACCGCTTAACCGATTTTGATGGGTTTAATATATTATATGTTGTAAGAGTCCACAGCACAATTCAAAAATTTTTTTGCACATTTTTATTGCCAATTCTTTTGGCCCAAAAAAATTATTGAAATTTTCAAATAATTTTGTAAAGATCATACATAAAACATCATCCATCAAAAAAGTTGACTGGCTTATGCTGCTTTGATAACAATTCGAGGTAAAAATAGTATGTGTCAGAGTTAATGTTCTAATTTTAAATGACAACTTAAAATTTTCTTTGCACTTCACATTCGTTCATCACAACAATCGAATAAGATTCATCGATTTTTTTTGTCGTCGATTTGTGCTGGTGAACATGGCCAATTATACTACAGAAAACAGTTAAAGATTATATGGATATTCGCTGGTTAAAATTTTTATATCAATTAGAATTCGAAATAGGAAAAACGGAAAGCGACGGCATGCTCATTTTAGCTGTGAGAGTAACAAAGGTGGCCGGGTGCAGCGTAGGGTGCAAAAAAAAAATTTGTTTGCACCGGCATTTTCTAAAAGCTTATAGAGTAAAGTGTTTTTTAGATTTTTTTCAGATTTTTCGAAAGACGTTTAGAGGTCGAACAAATCGAATTTCCTCTAAAAATTGGGGTTTTCCGTATTGATTTCGATATTTACTTATAACATGGTAAATAACCACGATTTTCTTAGTTTTCAAATCAACATTTAAAATAAAATGTCAAAATTTTACTATTATGAGCATAAACCGTGAGTTTTGGCTTTGCATTTGCTTGTTTAGGTACCATATATTAATATTTTCCATAAATTTTTCATTAATTTTTAAAAAAGCATTATAACTTTTAAAAATTTCTACAAATATTGAAAAAACTAAGGATGCAGTTTAAAAGATGATTAAATTTTAAAAAAATGAGACTAAGAAATTAAATTTGTTCTTACCGTTCTAGAGTTATACTCTTTTAAAGCTTTGTACCCCTTTTATGAAATAAATAATAGTATTAAAAGATATTTGCCAGTTTTTCATCGGATAACTTTAAATTATGATATTTTTTCCCACTTAGTTGGTTAGTCCAGTATTCCTGCTATTTTGTTCTTTTGTGGAGAGTTCATGCAACGTACAAACACTAAAAAAACCCCGGCATAAGACCCTTAAATTATGACAAAAGATACCTCTGTACTTACGGGTACTTTTGTACTTGCAACACACAACAATTTTAACTTTTTAATGCTTTAAGATAAAATTTTCTAAAATTAAGCAAATGTGGACAGGGTCATTGGAAACGCAATATAAAAAAATTCACTTCATTCGTGCAATCGATTAAGGTACCTCCCGAAGAAGGTAAACCTTAATTTTTGAATATCTTTAAAAGCGCACGGTAGATTTTCATTAAAATCGTTCTTTTATGATGGTATAATGGGCTATTGCATAACCAAAAGAAATGGTACTCAACAGTCAAAAAACCGCGAGTTGGTGTCATTCAGACCCCCACAAATAAATTTATATAGGCCATAAACCAAAACTAATAATATACAGATCTGCGTTTTCAGTTTGTCAACGAAGACTTGGTTCGCGGTTTATATGAAATTTTGTACTAGCAATTGCCTTAGAACAACATTGGCCATGCTTCACCAAAATTAAGAAATAATTTTTATTTGTAAAGTGCTTCATAAGCAGCAGAAAAACAGATCATATCATTTAAATACTTTAGTTCAGAACATCTTGGCGTACCACGGTTTGTCCACCAAAACCAATTTGTACTTTTTCAATGACGAATTTTACTCATACGATTTATTGTGTAATTTTTCGGAAGCTTGTAATACCCAAATGGTAAATGTTGTTCGAACGGAATTGCTAATACAAAATTTCCTATAAAACACAAAACAAAGCTTCCGTGGTGAATCTGAAAACACAGTTCGAAAAAAATATCATAATTCAAAGTTTAAAACAAATCCGATGCAAAACTGGCAAACATCTTTTAATATTATTAATTTCATAAAAAGAGGTATTTGAAAGAGTATAACTCTAGAACGGTAAAAGCAAATTTAAATTTCTTAGTTTCAGTTTTTTAAAAATTTAACCATCTTTAAACTGCATCATTTTTTTTTTTTAATTTTCACAGAAATTTTAAAAGTTATAATGCGTTTTTTACAAAATTTATGAAAAAATTTACGAAAAAATTTAATTTAATGTCCCTAAATGAATCCCTAAATAATTTATGAAAGCAAAATAACCACAAATACATAAAGGTCAAACTTTTTCGGCAGCTATTCGTTATCTAATATCAATATATAACAATAAAATACCAATACTTTTCTAATCAAATGGGTTAATCGTGGGACCAAAACCGATCCATTTTAAAATTTAATAAATGTTTGCAGACGTATTTAGTCGTTAAAAATTATAAATTATAAATTTTTAAAAATGGACTTAGAAACGATCGCTTTTATCCTCCAAGTCTTCCCTTAGAATCTTCATTCTAACTACAGGGTTGTCCATATTCGACGGACCCATCTGGCAACGCCATAACTTTTGACAGAGATGTCGCTTAATGACATACCGCGTTTGAAGCGTCAGTCCAAGCAGATTTTTACCATGGAACAATACACGCCACGCGAGCGCTCTGAAATAGTTGAAATTTACATTCAACAGAACAAGTCAATTGTGAAAACTCAACGTGCTTTTAAAAAATTTAAAAATGTGAAACCCAGTTCACATTGAATGGGACCGTAAATAAGCAAAATTGCCGTATTTACGCCACTGGAAAATCCTCAGGAGATTCAAGAAGTGCCTCTTCATGACGAAAAAGTCACAGTTTGGTGCGGCGTTAGTGCGAAAACGGTCATTGGGCCGTTTTTCTTCCAAAATGAAAATGGCCATGCTGTTACCATCAACCAGGAGCGTTATCGCGACATGATGACCAATTTTGTGATGCCAATTATTCGTCGAAAGCGTATGAGGCAGTTCTGGTTTCAACAAGACGGCGCTCCACCGCACACAAGTCGCATAACAATCGATTTTCTGAAGAAATTGTTTCCGGGCCGTTTGATGTCGAAAAGTGGTGATTTGGACTGGCCACCGCGTTCGCCCGATTTGACGCCGCCTGACTTCTTCTTGTGGGGATATTTGAAGTCAAAGGTTTACGTTAACAAGCCAAGGACCGTAGAAGAGCTCAAGGACAACATTCGTGAAGAAATAGCCGCTATTCCGGCCGAAATGTTGGCGAAATCGATGGAAAATGCTGCAAAAAGGGCACAATACGCCATCAACGCCAGAGGCGGCCATTTGAGAGATATCATATTCAAAAATTGATGTAAACAAATCTACTTGGAACAAATTAAATGATTAAGATTGCCAACCGCCAAATTTTTATTTTTTTCTTTGATTTTTAAAAAAAAACATGGGTCCGTCGAATATGGGCAACCCTGTATGTTCTTATATCTATGAAAAACACAATCTACACCTTTATGTTTGTCAGAAGAATCCAATCAAAAAAGAGTATTCAATCTTTGCTTTAAATAAAAGCCCACCTTTTTTTTCATTCTATCTTTGCATCTTTTTATTTCTTTATGCTATTCAGATAGCTTGCTTCTCTCATCTGTCCTAACCGTAAGCGGAGATTATGGCATCATTTAGTACGAGGGTCTCTCTCCGCTCTGTGAAAAGTTAATAAATGGCTTATCTCTGTGAGCGGCGACATGTGTTTGGCTTAATTGTGTCAGCGTGTGGGTTTGCCATTTGAGAAAGTCCCAGTGTTCCCCCCTAAGAGTCCGGGCCCAAGTTGAACTTTCGCACACAGACCAAAAATGGTCAAAATAGTTGAAGCCAATTGGTTAGACTAGCTAACAACCGGCTGTTTGGGGGGCTGCTAATTACGACAAACAGCGTTTAACTGTCAGAGATTTGTGCGGGCGCAAACCTCCTACCCAACTACCAACTCCAATTGCAAACCCAAGTCGGTGCCTTATTTGTAGCAAAATTGTTTTGTGGCGCCAGGCAAACAAAACACAACACACAATCCTAACAAGGGGGTCGGAGTGAGAAGTCAAGGGGCCATTTGGTAAATCTTCCATGGCCAAAATAGGCAACTGCATTGGAATTCAATCTTAAAGCCATTTGCAATTAATATCAAATGAAATTGAAATAAATTTAGCTGAAGCCACCTACCCATATTACCATAGGACCAAGTTCAAGTCGCTGATTTTCATCATGCGTTTTGGGTAGCAAGGAGCACTGCGGGCAGCAGTTGCAACCAGCTTTCGCTTAGCCGCTGCTGCGTTGGTCAACCTTTTGGCTTTACGCTAATCGCCTCATCGTTTCTCGTTCTCCGCGAGGCCAAACAACAATAATTTTATCAATTTTGTTTTATAATTGTGCGCAGACGCAATGGAGGGGACAAAGACAAAAGGAAAACAAAGCAAAGCGAAGGGTTAAGTGTGACCAAGTTTATCTAAGACTAGAGGGAAATTTACAAAAATACAAAAAGCAAATCTGCGTGGAACCGAATCTCTAAGTTTGAGTTAATCCTAAAACCGAAAACAAAAGACCCCCCGAACCGAACAACAAAAAGACCTAATGCGTCGCAGAGTTTGAATTTTTATGTTTTTAAGATTCAAGTTCGTTAAAAATAAAAATAATTAAAAATAAAAGACCGGACGTCTTTGGCTCAACGGTCCCTTTAGGATATTCTTAAAAAAAAAACATTAGTTTATAAATTCGGATTAATTTGTTTAAATATTATTTTTCGGATCCAATTTCCTTACCTTGGAAATGGGAACAGACTTGTTTTCCCAAACTGCTCTGGTCACACTGCAGCCAGTCGGTCTAACTAACTGCCTCTAGGCCACAAAACAAAACTACGCAGATTTCATTGTTAGTCCACGTCGCCAACATGTAAATGTCCGTCGTCTGTTTCTGTTCCTGCTGTTTGTTTGTTGGTTGTTGTTATGTTGGCTTTTGCCCAAGTGGCCAGGAGCCCGCCACCGCTGCTGTTGTCTTAAATTAATACCAAATTGTCAACGTTAGCGAAAAGCTGCACAGCGTACCAACGCCGCCGCCGCATGATAAGAGCCCCAGAGTCAGAGTCCGAGTCGGAGCAAGACCAGCAGGCCGGCTTGGGGGTATGGACTGCTTGCTGCGCATGCGTCCAGCGAGCTTTTGTTTGTATTTTTTTTTTCCTGGCTTTCGCTCGTTTTGGTTGGCTTTGGTCTAAGGTCTTCGATGGTCGTCAATTGATAGCCAGATTTGTGCAATTATCATTTTAATAATTGCCAACAATCTGCACGATATGAACCAAGGAGAGGACCATTCCGGTCGTGCTCATAACCAGTAGCCAGAAAACCGCCTAGCTACGCTGTAGGCATCTCGGTGTATTTTTCTTTTTTTTGCATTCACCACATTGGGATACATAATAATAAATTTATTACAGATTTCCGTCTGATTTGTTGTAAGGAATTTTCAGCGTTTGGTAGCCAAAGTTTGGCCAGCACCCACTGTGAGACAAATAGAAGACACTTAAATGGACTGTGTGACTTAATGGATGTCGGCAGATTGGGCGATAAATCAGCATAGATGGCAGAAGAGTGCGTAAGGGCCGACAATGGGGGAATAAAAGGAATAATTTTGATTCTTTGAACGATCAAAAATTAGTAATAAAGGATATAACAATTCAAATCGATTTTCCTTGGCAAATTGAGACTCGAGTTTCATTGGGTATAGAAAAATCAAGGCTAGTAATTCTTTAATTTTTGGGGTGTTCTAGGAAAAAAAAATCTAATTTCAACTAGCTTGCAATGTTAAAATTTTTGCTTCTTTGGAGAGTTTTGCCTCTGTTTTATTGCGCTTCATTGCAATTTACCTTCTTTGAAAGCTCAAAACCGACTTTTTTCGTACAGCGAAATACGGCCTCAAACCTCATATCTAACTTTTTTTGTGACGTCACAAAGCAAAAAGAAAGTGTTACAAAAAAAGACTTGTTTATATTTCTATCAAAAATGGCAATTGACCATAGATGTATTCCCTAATTCTTACTTTTGTAGCATTAAGAAAAAAAAGTTCGTCGAAAAATATCACAAATAATCAAAAATGACATCAAAAGCTTCCCCCTACCTTATTTCCTCAATTTCCTGGACCTGATTCTAAAATAAAAATTTTCTAATTTTAGAAAAAAAAAAGTCGAGTTCTTGTTCACTAACTTAAAGAAAGTGTAGAAAATAGGTTGCTTGCCCAAAAGTTAAAGTAATAAGAATTTTAGGAGACACATCACATAATACAAAATGTCGGCAAGCTCCAAAAATTTTTGAAAATGAGTGAGCTCCAAAACTGACCAATTTGACAACACTGATCTTTATCTGTTTTCAGAATTTAGCCCATACTCTACATTAAAAATTTGTACTTACTCTGCGGAGATTCGAGCTCTACCCAGAGCTAAACACAAAAGAAATAACGCCTTAGTCGCCATTAAAAATCTATTAGGGTGTTCACCAGCCCGCGTAAAAGAGTAATTGTGTAAATTTACGCGACGCAGCTATTGAGCGCCCCTTAAAGGCTTGCCCTCGTAATTTTTGGTGTAAATCAGCTGTTTTTGACAGGCTGTGAGTTTTTCTGCCACTTGTGTGTGTCAAAGTTTAATACGTATTTTTAAAGCATTGATTGTAGGTGTACAAATCAAGCTAAATAGAAGCATGAAGAAAAATGAATACAAAAAACTTAAGATATGGACCATGATGCAGTCGGTGAAGACGTAGACGAACTTATGGAGGATCTTACTGCACTTGCATGCTGGCGGTGAGGAACCAAGTTCTGTATGCCCAAGTAAGTCAACTGGCGAACCAATGTGCTACCATTTTTCAATTTCATATGGGTCCGTGCGGCCTCATGCTTTATGTCGACTTCATTTCGACCCCAAATGGAACTTGAGTTACAGGAAGCACTATTCAGTTTGGGTGGTTTAGAGAAGCTGCATCAATAAGGAAAACTACAACTATGTTTACAGTGGGTGATGACGGCTCTCTAGGTGATGTTACAGACAGAGTGTAAGGAGCTATTTTGAGGAAGATGTTTCAATATATTTACTGTCCAGATGCAGTTAAACTGACAAAAATTTTAATTATTGTAGGTGTGACCGCATATTTTAAGGAGAAAATCACGAAATGGCGTGATATCTAGTATTTTTTGTCGATACTTTGAATAATTTTACAACACTTCAACTGTTTACACATTTTACACTTTACGCTGATTCTTTTAACATACCCCAGGGCAGCAAAAAAGTGCGTAATTTTTTTTTTTTTTTTTTTGGCAAGGAGGTTTGGAATTGTTTATTGTTTTTACTATGGCTGGTGAACACCCTATATATATATTCTAATTTTATAATTTGATAAATGTTCACATACTCCACATATATACACAGAGCGTTAACTGAGACACTCACACAGAAGCCCCACTCACAGCCATGCTTATATACATAAAAGAAACTTTGGAAGATTGTTCTCGAAAAAACAGTCAGTGAAAGACATGAGCAAAAAAGGGAAAACCCAATTAAATTAATATTTTTACTCCCTCGTTTCATAATGTTCTTAAGAGAACTGTTTTTTGCTGACACGGTGAAAGTGTTGACAGTTTTTTGCGAGCTCTGAGTTATAGATAAATGCGGATCGTAAGGCATACGTAAGATATGTAAGTTTATAACAAGATTATAATCTTGAATCAAAGAGAAACACTGTCAGAATTCGACCAAAACGAGATAATCTTAAACCTAGATTATATTCTCAATGTCAATCAATCTCGAATTAAAATCGCTTATGCTCGACATCAAGATGAAACAATCTAATTTTTAATATGAAAAAGAAAAGACAAAAATAAATTATACTCAAGCATTTTTACTTTTGTTGTGTTTTTTATAAAGTTATTAACATATGGTTCTTTCTGAAAAACTTATATAAATTTTAATTATTAGTCCGTCGGTCTGGGACTTGAACTGAGTACCTCGGGTGATTTACCACACTGGCCGTCACTTTTACAGTATAAAAACTCAGCACGACGATGTTTCTGCCAGCTGAGCCGAGATTTCTGCCAGCTGAGTTCTTATACTGCAATTGGTTGCGCGAAAATTTTTACGGACAATAGCCGAGGTAACTTAGGGGATGCTCATTTCAAGGTTTTTTAATCTTGTTTTCAATCTAGAATTTAGATTGATTTTTTTCTCAGTGATATTTTTAAGGGAAATTTTGTTCGGTTCATTCAAAACACCTCTTCTCTAAGAAACGCAATATATCTCCTATCTTGAACATCTGCAAACGTTAGGTGTCCTTGAACTGGTTTGGATAAATCAGTCAGTCACTTAGTAAGGCGGACTCAAAGATTTAAGTCAGGAATTAACTCTTAAATGAATTACTGTAAAGAGTATATTTGAAAAATTGTTTTTTATATTTAAGAAAAATCTGTGAAATGTTAAAATCGCAATAAAATTTTGAAATAATTTCTATATTTTAGACATTTTTTTCTGAATTTTAGTAAAGTTGACCCAAAATTGAATTTTTTAAAATAAAAGTTTTAAATACAGAATTTATTTCTATATTTTAGTGCGATTTCAAACCTTTATTGAATAAGGTTCAGGTGGGGTTCGGAAACTTAAAATATTTTGCCGATCCAGGTTTGGTTCCCAGTATTTCAGTTATTTAAGTTTTTTTCTGAATTTTAGTAAAATAAAAATAAATTAATTTTTAGAATAAAGTTTAAATATAAATTTTTTCTATTTTTAAATATTATTTTGAAATTATTTCTACTTTGGGATAACTTTTCTTTATTGAATTGAATATTTATTGAAACTTAAAATTTTTCCCCAAGGCCGGTTCCTGATTTAGCACTTTGGATACTTTTTAAATTTTTTAAAAATTTTTTGAAGAATTTCACTGCATTTTATTTTTATTAGCAACATTTAAATAATCTGTAACATTTTTCTCATAAAAATTCATTGTTCCTTTTTCCATTCATCACTTAGCCAACCAAAATCTAACGGTTTACCAAATCCCACTCTTACACACACACCTAAACAACAAACCAAAATACCTGGCCTAAGCGAAAAACTCACCTCACCTTTATGAAAAACATTAAACGAAACCCACACAAACACACACTCGGCTCTGGTCTCTTGCTCTGTACAAACTCGTTTTTGTGCTCGGGTAGTTAACGCCCCCCAGTGAAGGTTTTAGACCAATCAGCGATGAGATCCAGAGACCACTAGCCAAGTGTGTTAAGGCATTTGGCGCGATTTGTTTGACTTTGACAAAAAGCAAAACGAAACTCGGAGGGGAAGGAAAATAAACAAAAAAGCCAGAAGAGGAGGGTGTCGTAAATAAAATGCCGCCGATAACAGGAACAAAATGAAAATTGTTTACGACTTGGCGGGGGTTTATGTTACCTGTGTATTCCCGGCTGCGACTGCGCATATCAAACGATGATAGATGAGCAGAGAGCTCTCTGACTGACTGCTGGCATAAGGTGAATCCGTTACAAAACTGAAGCGTCATACGTGCCAAGCACGAGTCGCGATCCTCTCAAGCGCAACGGGAGCAGCCCTCATTTTATAATGAATGCACAAGTAGCCGTGGTACGCACTCGTGCCTCTTACAATCCCCCATTTTGAGGGTTTATTTTATGCTTGGCCTGCTTTTGCCGCTGTTAACTCGTGGCGGGCTCGTGTCTTGGAATGTTGTCTCCTTTGACCACGACAGCACATGTCCTTTCGAAGGGAAATTGCGCCAAGACTTTTAAAGGAAAAAGATCGTTAAATGTGGAAGAAAAAACAGGAGATGCATTTATGCGCGCCAGTTTTCCCTTATTCTACCTTACACAACCTAGGGCAGGTGATAGATAAACACGAAAATTACTTAGCACAAGACGCGACCAAGCGGGGCGCAGGACTAACTAAAAGTGGCAAAGGATGAGCTAGAATAAGAAAGGTGCATTGTGGTGAAAGTAGAAAAGAGCAGGTGGGAGATCGTAGGGGGAGATATAAGTTGAAGGTTTCGTTAAAAAGTGAAGTGGGGAAAGGTCTGAAAAATCATAAAAACCTTATAGGAAATTATTGAAAAATCAACAATTAAAGTCAAGTTGGTTGGTTTTTAAGATAAAATGGAAAAATAGTTGTTTTTAAAACATTTTCAGACTGAATACGCAAATACAAAAAAATAGAAATTAATATGAACAACTTGTTAAATCCTAAAATAGGTGAATTCTGACTGTTTCGGGAGATATTAAGTATATGGCGAATTTTGTTTTTTTTTTGTGTTTGTGTATTTGTCACTGTAATTCCCTACAACTAAAGCACCCAAGTCCTGTGCTGTTTTGGCTATTCTGTCATATGACCGCAAGTCCCTTGTGAATCTCTTATCATTGTCCATAAATTTATATTACATTAGTTGTATTTAAAATACAAAAACGAAAAAGTGAACCTTACATTACAATTGCCATCTATAAAGATCTGTGCAATGACAAGCTAAGCTCAATTTAAAATTTAGCAATTTCGTGATTTTAAGAACCTTTTGATTTGCAACATCTACAAAATTGAGTAGTTTTCGGCATTTTTTAGAACTTTCGATATTTACCATCCGGCTATTTAACCGTCTTAATAATTATCAAAACTCATAATAAAATTTTTTTAAATTTCAACTATTTATCAGT
Organism: Lordiphosa stackelbergi; assembly: GCA_018904235.1. Taxonomy (NCBI): domain Eukaryota; kingdom Metazoa; phylum Arthropoda; class Insecta; order Diptera; family Drosophilidae; genus Lordiphosa; species Lordiphosa stackelbergi. The sequence continues at coordinate 16,469 of JAEIFU010001431.1, read as the reverse complement.
CTCTTACCGTCTTTTTACCAGCCTGAATACCCGATCTACTTAACCGTGTAAACTCATATATGAATTTTGCGAATTTCGAGAATTTTAGACCGACTATTTACCCGTCTGTTTAACCGTCTTTATGACAATTGAAACTCATATATATATTTGCAAATCTCGAGACTTTTTGGACCGTTCGACTATTTAGAGGAACATTTACCCGTCTTCACAATAATATGAAATCATTATAAAATTTTGCAACTTTCGGGATTTTTGATTGACTGATTGTCTAAAGTCTCAAAAATACCAATATCAGAAAGAGTGTGTGTCTGACTCGACAGTAAAATTTCGAGTGTCAGTAACACCGCATATTTATTTAAAGCGAGTATTGATGCAGTCAAAACAACAGGCACTCTTGAAGATCTCTGATATACACCTTCTATTTACCTGAATACTTACCCCTCTTCATGACAATTTAAACACATTATAAAATTTTTTTTTGCAAATTTCTCGATATTTGGACCATTTGATCTGACAAACTACAGAAAACAATTAAACCTTCCATAAGAAAACCAACATTTTTAAAATTTGGCAAATTTCGCGATTGTTTTTTATTTATCTCCTTTGTACAATTCAGTTAATTTGGACTTCCTTTATACACCAGTTAATTTGGACTTTGCTTTTAGTTATTTCTATAGTTCCATTAATTCTCTTTTAGATATTTGTGTTCCTAATAGCGCTCCCTCTCCCAAGGCGTCCATTAATCCTCCTTGGTGCAATTAAAGTCCACTTCTAATTTAAACAGGAGAAAGTCGGTCAAGCCTGACTATATTTATACTCTGTACCTAGAGTAGGAGATAAATGCAGAGCTGTTGCTACGCTCATCTCAAAGTTTCTCTCCCCCTCTCTCTCTTTATCTCTTCTCTCTCTCTCTCTCTAAGATTGTACGTTGGTTGTGAGTGGCTGGGAGGGGTGGCGGGGGTAATTTATTTGATCATAACTTGAGAACCGCTCATCCGATCTTTATCTTTTCATCGGCAAATAGATATTACTACTAACTATCTGACTAACTATCTGTACGAATCATCTTCAAAACTGTGGGAGATATGACGTTTTTTTTAAATGCGGGGGGGAGAGGGCGTGGCAAAATTGGGAAACAAACCTGATCTGCGTGCAAGATAAGAAGGCATTTGTCCCATACATGTCAAACCTCTATCTCTTACCATCTCTGAGATCTGCTCGTTCATACAGACAGACGGACAGACAGACGGACGGACAGACGGACGTGGTACAATCGACTCGGCTGTTGATGCTGATCAAGAATATATATACTTTATTGGGTCGGAGATGTTTCCTTCTCCCTGTTACATACAAAAACTTTAAAAATTTTAAGGATCTAGATCGAGAGTCACATTCGTCACACTTTTCACACGCTACAAGCACAATTTGCGTGCACAACATTCGTGTTCTATAAGCTTTCAATTTAGAGCGTACAGTGTAATTTTGTGCAAACTATATTATCTCTGGTCTAGATGCTTCAAAAAGTATAAAAAGTTCTGGTTCTGTCAGTTGACTTTTCTAAATACTCAATTGCAAAATCGAACTTTACACTTTTCAATGCTGAGCATAAAATATCTTGTCGATATAAAATTCAATTCGTAGAGTACCCTAAGAATTCTACAGCTTTGTCAATCAAACGTAGGTCTTCTTCTTTACCTTCTTCTTTTTTCTGGGCGACCAAAAGGCTAACAATGATTAAGCTACTGTTATGACTCCTTTCAGTCTACTTATTCCTCTACGTCTTTACTAATACTTCTTATCCCTATAACATTACTTCTTCTACCTCGATAACGCTCCCTCGATTTAGCTTCTTACTTTCTCTTTTAAAACCTAAAATCTTCATACTCCCCTGGGCTTGACAATATTCCTAGTTGTTGTGTTCAAAGAGTGTTGTATTTCTTTTTGCAATCTATTGCCCTAAGCTTTTTAATCTTTCGTTAGAATCTGCTATTTTTCTAAATCTTTGGAAAGAATACTAGTACTATATTATTCCTCTTCATAAAACAAGGTGGGAGGTTTGATATATCCAATTATAGGGGCATAGCTAAACTATCCGCTATTACAAAATTATTTGAACAGATTATAACCTCTTCCCTACAGCACTATTGTAAATCTATTTAATCACCCTCCAACATGGATTAAAAGCCGGTCAACTGCGACCAATTTGCTTGAATTTACCTCAATGGTTAACGATGGATTCCTTTTTAAAAACAAACTGATGTCATCTACACCGACTTCAGTAAAGCATATTATCTGTGAAACCATGATCTTCTCCTCGTTAAACTTGATCGTTTAGGATTTCCATCCCCTTTTATACTTTGGAGTTTCGTCCTATTTAAAAGATAGAACTCAAAAAGTCTGCTTCGCTCTAATACGTCAAAGCCTGTCTTTGTCACTTCAGGTGTGCCAGAAGGCAGTCACCTGGCTCCATTGTTTTACTCTTTTTGTAAGGATCTCCCCACAATAATTTCGAATTCTCGGGATACTTATTTTTTTTTTTTTCATTTTGTAGCTCTAATAACATCTCTGACTACAATTGGCTGTGAATCGGGGCATAGCTGTTCGGACGGGCACAATTTTCGATGAGAGCGTTTATTCAGTGTTAATTTTTTTATTTTTATTTATTATTTTTTAAAAAATAATAATAATAGAAAACATTTTTTAAAAAAAAAATATTTTTTTTTAATCTATTCCTCGGGGCGGAAGCAAACCACAACAATATAAACGATGGCTTTGCAAAACAATACTTTTTGTAGAACCGAATCCACAACTTTGGTTCAGATGAGGGTTAGGCTCAGCTGGCTTTTCTCTCGTGGTTAGGTTCAAAATTCGGTTTTTAGTAAATAAAATAACCGATTTGCAGCCCAGACAAAAACTCCTTATAACGGTAGTCTTTTTCGTGATGTTACAGCGTTGCCACCCGTTGCATACCGTGTCACATATTTTATCGTTGATTACCTATTTAAACGGTTTGAAATCTATTGTAGAAATATTTTTTTAAATCTTTTGTATCTGGGCAGGCACTTTTCGCCCTTCCCTTCAACGAAATATTATGCTTAGACACAAAAAAATAGTACCTTATTTACAACCATTCTTTAATCTTGCTTTAAAAAACTCCAGATATTAGTATGTTAGTTATCTGGCAGTTTGTTCAGACTTAATTGATTACATGAAAATTCCACAAAAAGGTTCTGAAGAGCTAAATACTATTGTTCCAATAAAGATCAGAGGAAACATGGAATAAAATAAAGCCGAATTATATTATATGCAAAAGTAAACGAAGAAGAAGTGATTCAAGTACCCACATTATAGCCAAATATTATGCTCTTGGGCTGGTCAAATTCGAAGATCAAGTGCTTGAATCAGATTTTTGTCTATCAAGAATATTACAGATATTTTGATCCATACTTATCTGGAGTTTAAGTATTTCACTGAAAACGAGACTCTGTTTAAGTTAGTTGCTCGATTACACGCTAAACACATTCTGAGACACTTAAAATTGGCTAACCTAAGTTTAGTTTGTTTAATGGGACATTGAGAAACCGGTATTGCCGTTGTTGTTGGGTAATTATTTTGATAAATTTTTCTAATTACAAGTTGATTCATTATATGCCGATTTCTCTAATAGATCTTTCATTTGACAATAAAGATTTTCCAAAAAATATTGGAAAAAATATAATTTTTCAGTTTTTCCAATAAAATATTTTCGGATTTTAAACTGAATATCGTTCTATAATCAGATAAATGCATCTATATTTAATCAAATAATTTAGAAAAAAAAGTCAATTTTCCATGATAAATATTTCGTTGTAAAATCCCATCTACCTACCCATTTGGTCTCTAATCCAGTCAACCCCCACTTATTATCAATTTATTTGTACACAATCCTCCTACAATTGAACCTCTCTTTCTCTGTTGTACAAGACCCAACAACAGTTGGTGCCAGTTGCAACTGTAACAGTTACAATACACAGAAAAAGGACAACAAACGCCCGCCAAACTTTAAAACTGCATACCAATTAGTAGGGAAACGCGTGCTGCCAACAACTACAACAACAACAGCTACGGCAACAGAAGCGCACGATCAAAGCAACTGATAGGGTAGAGAGAGAGAGAGAGAGCTGAGGCAGAGTCAGAGGTGGAGGAAGCCCTAACTGTGCGTCTTCTTGACCCTTACAACATTAAGGACAACAACTGCGACTGCAACTGCAACAGCCGCCAACTGCTGCCAAAGGTGAAAAACCAGAGTTGGCAACACACACACACACACATAGAAGGGCCCGAAGAGCCACCACCAAAAAGTCCACATATATGGTAAGAGGGCTCGTTTTGATTCGGCTTACCGACTCAACTCAAAACAGACCTCGATTTTTCGGGCCAAGTCGTCGACGCTGCTTCACCGTTGGCTCAATTTAGAACTGCACAATCGAACCAAGATTCAGTCAGGTGCGAAGCACCAAACGTTACGGACGTGTTTTGTCTCCAGAGTGTGAGCCTGGTTTAAATAAAACAAAAAAAAATTTCACCAAAAAGAAAAAGAGATCTATTTTAATGCAAGATCACTCGAGTGAAGTGAAGTGACTGGGAAAACAAAAATATATATAAATTTTATAAACAAATTGTATAGCAAAAAGTGAAATAAAATGAATCATTTATCGCCGCCGCCTTCGCCGCATTCGCAGCAACCCAGTCCAGCTGGTTATGCCCATGGTCCAGCTTTGGATAAGCAATGGATGCAAAGAGCTTCGGCTTTTAATACTGTGATAGCTTCGGCAGCGGCACAGAAATTGAATAGCAAAGGTAAGGATCGCATTGAAAGGTGAAGATAACTTGGTGGAAACAAGCATATAACAATTTTTTCACATATCATTCTTTTGAAAACTATACAGACAGATCTTGATGATAGCTAGAAGAATGATTTAAAAGTACAAACTGTGATAATATTTGTAGAATAATTGATTTCCGATGATTTGTTTTAGAAGAAACTCTGCCATAGAGGCATCTTTGTGACTTTGAGTGAATCTATAGATCTACAGAAACCTCATTTTTCAGATCAATATTAAATATACTTTATTTATTATTAAAAATACTTATTAGAAAGAGGACACTAAATGTATATTGCTTTAGAAGTTGTTTTAAAAAACTTAAAACAAGTTAGGAAAAATATAAGTTTAGATAGAATCTCAGTAGAAAAAATCAACTGAAGATAAATCCTTTTTAGACGTTTTGTGTCCTTAAATAGTTCAGTAGGCCAACGCCTAGCTTCTTTCATTCAAACAGTTGAAGATCGAGTCCGAAGGACAAAGCTTACGAAGTGTTTTCATAGCTACTTCCTACTCAGCTGACATCCATATATGGTGAAGGTGACGGTTGTGTAAAATAGCTTTTTCAGACTACTAACTGGATAATCTGAGCCCAAGCTTTCCACCATTATCTACTACTACTTCACTATCGCCACATTTACTTTAAACTGGCATTATCTTAGTTCTAGATTGCTGAATCTTATTTTAAATACATAGTCTTAGGCAGTGTGGAAATACATTAACATTTTTGGTACAATCTTATACTATTCGGAAGGTCCAAAAAGGGATAACAATTAGCTGTGCTTCCATTTTTACATCCTCAAAAATGTTGAGATTAAAGAGATGGGAGCACGGCGGTAAATGGCACAAATCTACCACTACTTTTCCGATTTCTCATCTTATAAATAGCTGCTATGTGTCCAATAAACATACACAGAAGCAAAAATTCAAGACCATTGGACTCAAAATGAGCACAAACGTTACCAAAAAGAATGCATGAACGGGATTTCTCATTTGTAGTAAACTTTTCTCACTTCAAGAAAAAATTTTCTACAATCAATTTAAACTTTTATCATTTCAAGAACTTTAACTTTAAGACCTTTGTTTCCTTCTCAATATGAGTTGACTTTAACTCATTTTCTGAACAGGTTTTTCCCTCTGTGTAGAATTTACTCTGTTATTTGTAAGTTAAGAGAAATAGACTAAGGGTCGATTTCTATTCTTCCAGGTAATTGCTACGAGTCAGATAATCTAACAATTTACTCTATTATTTGTTAATTTATCTGACAGATTGCTATGAAGAAGATGTGAAATCGGCAGTAAAACCTAGTTTGAGATTTCGTGCCGAAGAAATGAGTATTTTATGTTGTCCTCTTTTGGTGCCCCTGTATAGAGCTTAGAAATAAAATGATATATCATATCAATCCTGTCTTATGATCTTGAACGTAGATTCTAAAACTGGTTTTATTTTGTCGTTTTTTTCCAAGTCAAGAACGAACTTGGCAAACAAAATGTACTTATCTTTTAAGCTCGATTTGTCATCTTCTAGATTAGGGGTGCCCACAGCCTATGCGCACAGTGCGCAATCGTTGTTTTTTTGTGCTATCCATAGCTGAGCGTACAGACACTCACGTTTAGAATAAACCAAAGTATATTGCATCGACAACTTTGTATGTTGGTTTTCTACTCTTTCTCTCCTCGGCTTTTACAAAATGGAAGGCAACACCAACTTTGTATGCGTCGTCTTCGTGTGCATTAGACAGCCACGAGAACACACACACACACATCAATCGCGTGTTTCTTTCTGTTTCTTGTGGTTGTTGTTGCGTCAGAAATATTTTCTTCATTTGAATTGGTGTCTACCCCGCCGTAAGCTGGCTCTGGGCATCTGTGTTGTATGTTGTGTCGGTCATACATATAACCTTTTCAGATTCTTGGAATTTGATATTTTCATAAAATTAGCGTTACAAATATGGAATTCATGTAAGCTTACCGACATTAATTTTTTTTTTTAATATGAAAATATTTTGATTTACATATGATTATTTTTTTATTGTAAATATCGAAAAGATTAAACTCAAATTATTTTTAATATCTTTTAACGTATAGTCCATTTGGTTTTTTCTAATCATCTATTTGGAGCCAATACCTACCAGTTGGGTTCTGCAAAGCAATAATTTATAACTAGAGTTAAATTTAAAATTGTTTACTTACTTTTAGGTTTCGAAATCGGTGCCATTGGTCTGAACACAAATGGAATGTTGTCCTCTCTAACGGTTGAGCTATTCCGCGCTGGTGGCAAATCTAGTGCACTACTTGTATAGAATTCAATTTACACATCTGTTTCCTAAAAACATGAGTCCACTTTGTAATTCTCAAGTTCGAATTCTGCTAGATTATTCATTTATAATGGTCAAAAATAAGTTTGGTCATTAACTGTGTTTATATTTAAATCAAAGAGAAATTCATTGATCTATTTGAAAATTCATAAGAAAAAAAATATTGGAATTTATCATTTACCATCTATGAGTTTATTAAGCCTACTAAATACTCTCAATCAAAAACCAAACAAAATTCCACCTAACATTTGATTTCCTTTTTTACTCTCCCATAGATCTACCCTTTCTGTACAATCCCCTGCTCTACTCCAGTGCCTTATTGTGGCCACAATTTCTGCTCTCATCGGCCACAGCATTGGGGGGTTCTCCCCTCACACCCATGACACCAAAATCGCCAGCCTCCATAGTGATCAATCAACGTGATCGTGACTTTGCTCTAACCCCTGAAAAAGAGCAGGAACCTCAACACAACTCTAGCGGAAACAGTAGCACTATTTTAACCACCCAACAACAACAACAGCTGCAACAGCAGGACGAAGATATGCCTTTAAATCTCAGCACCAAACGCCTTAAATCTGAGTCACTCGAGGAACACGATCATAATAGCAGTAGTCAGAGTAGTACCAGCAATGGAAGTCTTAGCGATGGCGAACAGCCTTTACAATTGAGTGCCTTGAACACGGTGACACCACCACCTTTGAGGGCGGTAAATTTAAAGTCCTCCGGTACACCACAACAAAGAAGATCACAGGGTAATATCATTTGGTCGCCTGCTTCAATGTGTGAGAGATCTTCCAGAAGAGATTCGAAATTGGATGAGGAAGATGATGAATATCAGGTGGATCCCATTGTACGCAAATTCAAATATGAGCGTAGATCGGCTGCTTCAATATCTTCTCAGCAATCACCGTTATCCTCGTTGAAACCACAAAACAACTCAGCTATACAGGATTTGGACTTTGAGACGGCCCAACAGCAGCTGTATGCCCATCGTAGTGCCTTTATGGCTGGGCTAACGGGCAACAACCTGGAGTTGCTAACGCAGCACTTGAAATCTCAGCAGCAGCAGCAACAGCAGCAGCAGCATCAGGTTAAAGCTGAGGCCACCAGCGAGCGGCAGGCAGCCCTAATGGGTTTGGTGGCTGCTGCTGAATACGGCTATATGCGTAATCAACACCAGCAACAGCCACACACTCCATGTCTGCCACAACAGCAACAGTTGCCGCATCACCATCAACAGCAGCAACATCCTGATTCAACTGCCACAGATGTTGCCCGACACTCGTCCTCTTCATCATCATATCAAGGCGAAGGCGAGGAGAAACGCAGTGGTAGAAATTTTCAGGTAAGCAACGGGAAGTTTGTACCGATGGGAAGTGAAGGCTAGCGGAAATGTGAAAAAATCAAAAAAAAAACCCTTTCATCTTAAATAGCGCCAGCAGCTAAACTGAAAGTGGTCAAAATGCAGCGAGGATGAAGTGATGTGAGTCTCTTAATGAAGTATATGAACTCTAAGATTTAGCAATCTGAGGTGAGGTTAAAGTTTTCTTGGTCCTTCGAGCCGGATCATGAATGAAACCGATATTGTCAATGGGACAAAAACAATTGAAAGACTTGGCAATCTTCAAGGTATCAACTAGCTACAAGGCTGAATACCAGTATGAAACTGAGCCTTCATAAAGAGTTAGGCTATACGTTTTCTTGGTCCTTCGAGCCGTATTATGAAACGAACCAGTATGGCCAATATGAAGTCCATTTGAACTTCGTTTGGTACCAAATATCTTCAATACTTTTTTAAAATTTTGAAGGTTCAAATCAAAACCTTGGACCTTCGATTCTAGAAACTGGTCCGAATACAGAACCATGCTCGATCCTTCGAACAGGGTTATATAACCTTGGACTTTATAACGAAATTTTGTTGGCCTGCAGTTTGAAATCTTGTTATTGGAAGAAAGGTGATTTTGCAAGCCTTCTAAGTCCAAAGATGATAGAAACAGTTCTCTATAGACAACCTGCCCTTTTAGCTTTAGAATGCATAACTTGAACATAATTGTGATCTCTAGACGAAAGATTTCAGTTAATATTAGTACTTTTCGATCTGGAACTCATAATATCATAGCTCAGCTCCACTTTCTGTCGTTAACTTAGCTTTTGAATAAGTTTTTCGTTTCATATTCTTTTCAAACATCTTTTAGCACACATTTTGTTCCAAGTCAAATCTCCAAATTTATAAGATTAAACATAAATCTGTTGAGTTGTCAAAGGATTCTCCCTTAATGACTTTATCACGTGATATCATGAAAGAAAACCCCTTTTCCACCCCTGACAACAATTGCATAAGTTTAGTTTTTTCCACCAGTTCCTTGTACTATATCAATATTGCGTGTCTGTCGCCATTCCCCTGTGTTAATTGTTTCATATTTTGAAGGTCCTTCGGTAATTTTAATTGCTCAGTGCTATCGATAGCTATAGAGCTAGAGTGTCCACCCTGCCACAATTTCAATTTGGAAAAGTGGCACAGCAAATACGAGTAATAAAAAAACAACTATGGATATTCAATTAAGTACAATCGAAATCACGCAATTAGTTAATCAAATAATTTTGATTAGCACCGGGAAAGGTCTCCACCCACCACGAAGGAAGATTTATATACATTTTATGCCACATTAGCCACAGGGTAAAAGGGGCACACGACCCAATGAGTAACTTGAGTAGGCTTTAATGCTCTGACTACCCCTGATGTCATTTTTTGTTTATATCAAAATGAATGAAAAAATTCATAATAATACTTCAACACCCGCTGCATAATTTTTTTCACACATTCGGGGGGTAGGTGAAACGTGAGCCTGTCGCTGGCTCTCTGGCATATGGCTTGAGACAGTTGCGCAGGCGCAGAATTATATAAGTATTTTTTTGTAAGTCTTTACATCTGCTGTTTGGCGGCCCACCCGTGACTCACTTTGGGGTTTTCTCCTCTTGAGCGCTTTTTTTTTCTGAATTTTTGCCAACTTCCGTTCCTTAAGCAAATTGACTTTATGGCTCAGTGTGGAGCTTAACAATAGAGCAACTAATTGGAGTCAGAGTCTAGCCTATATTGGGTGATATTTCTTTTATTCAAGTCAAATGCAATGCGCAAATAGAAAATCCCAAAAAGAAAAAAACCAATAAAAACAAAAAACGAAAAACAAAAGACACTTGTGTCAATTTACAATATGCGTGAAGTGAGTCGAGTTTTCGAAAGGTTTTTTTACTTCCATTTTTTTTAATAAATGTTGTACACGTATCTGTGTATCTCTCTTTCGCTTAGATACATTGCAGGCTGAGCTGCAGCTCAAACTGTTTAAACATTTAATCTGTCACGAAGATGTTACAGAAAAATTCCCAATCGACCCCATACACACACACAGCTGTGTTTGGCCTACAAATATCACTTGATATCGGTTAATATAAATGTATAAAGAGAAAATATAATACGTTTCACTTGAGATTTAGCATTGAGTCTGAGTAGCTCTGCTATTTACCTAGCTGTTTCCTAAAATAAAAAGCGCAAAACATTTTATCAAGAAAGTTTCGCCTTTGGGTTTTACCCGGTCTAGTAAATATTTGTTCTCACACAAATCTAGTTCAATTCAGAGTCGAAAAAATTTGGCACACACAAATACGGGGGGAGCTTTAATGAATAGAGATTTCATTTCATCAGACTGTTTAAATATGGAACATTTTGACTCGGTATTAAAAAAATTTTGCTATTATTCTTTTGATTTCTTTCAGTGTAAACAATGTGGCAAGAGTTTTAAGCGTTCCTCTACCCTATCCACACATCTGCTGATCCATAGCGATACACGTCCATATCCCTGCCAGTATTGCGGTAAACGTTTTCATCAAAAGTCGGATATGAAGAAGCATACCTACATACATACGGGTAAGTTGAACTTTTTAGCATAAGCAAGAGATAAGTCAGTGGGGAAATCGGTTAAAGGGTTGTTCACCCAAATGAAAATGTGTGTTCGGTGTTGAAATGAAGAGCCAATTAAATTTAGCATCAAAGGAATTTACTGTCCCTGATAAACTGATAAATGAACAGTTGTAAATTCCGATGACGAGGTTGTAATTTGGAAAATCATTGCACCCCAGAGCTCTTAAAATCGTTTAGAAAAATCGTAGACTGTAATAGTCCTTGGTGTACAATTGCTTTCATACATGAGTGAACGCCTCACAGGGGCTCGTTTTTCATAACTTTTGAACCATTTGAGTTATCCAAATGAATTTTTTTTCATTTTTAAAAGATTTAGTAGTGCGAAGACCCCCAGTTTTCAAGTTTTTTTGGGTAAATTTTCAAAATAATTTAAAAATTACAAACTGTTTGACTTTTAAATTGACATCTTGAAAGCAAACAAATAAATTGAATGTATTTAAAATCCAAATGAATTACAGAAATTTCCCTATGTAAAGCAACCTGTACTTGTGCAGTCTATAGCGAATTCTACTGATGAAAGAACCGATAGGATCATAGAACAGCTAAATATTGGTGTCTTATAACTTATAGCTAACTCGAGCAAGGTTATACTTGCTAGTTATAAATCACTATATCAGTCAGAAAACCTCGAAAGTTTATAGCTTTTTCAAATTTTTAACTGAAAAAGTATAAGATTTCGAAATATCATCTGATTTCTCTCGATATGTGGATGTTCGTTTTAGACTATCTTAACCGTTGCAGGCTGCAATTCTCGCAAAATCCTAAGCAGTTTTATTAGTTTGTTAACTCTAAACGCAAATCTTCCACTATCCCCTCATCTGTGCGTTATGGTAATATGAAAGCGAACACCGATCAGGCCATAGCCGATCTGTTTGCGGAGTTTTTTACGTCAACCTACTCGTCCACTAGCTTTCTAACCCTTATCGGCTGAATAAGTCTAATTGTATTTTTAGCCCTGTAATAACTGAAAGCTCTCTCCTTTGTGATCTTAACTCTGTAAAACCTGTCTATGCACCGGGTACCGACGGAGTACCTGGTTGTGTACTTAGGTTTGCGCTGATGCACTTTGTAAGCCTATTTATAAATTATTCGAATTGTCTCTGGAATCATCCACTTTCCCTATGTTATGGAAGGAATCTTTTATCATTCCTCTCCATAAAAAGGTAATAAGTCCGATGTTGAGAATTATACAGGTCTGTTCCCATTTCCGAGTGGATTTAAAAAGTAAAACGATTGTATTTCCGAATCGTTTTCATTTGATGTTCCCGTTTCCGAGTGAAATAGAAATCGATTTTTGTTTCGAATGAAATTTCGAATCGTTTTCGAGCTATAATTCAGCAATGGTAACATAAACAATTTCGATCAGCACTGGGAATGCAGCTCGGTTTCATTTCGATCGCTTCTCCTGGGAAAAACTTGATCCCAATATTTTTATGGTTACTTTAAAATCGTCCCCAACAAATAATAATATAAAAATATTGATAGATAAAAATATAACCGTTGGAGATGAAAACGTCAAACCATTTCACCACCAAAGGCACAACTTAAAAACCGAAAGTTGTTTTTCGGAAACGGGAATTACTATCCGATTCCACATGATTTGATCGAAATCGAGAACGGAAACAGGCCTGATAGGGGGTATTTTAAAGGTGCTGCAATTCCGAAAGCTTTTGGAGAGAATTATGACATCCTCACCCCCGCATTTTTTGCAGTTCCATTATTCCCCCCCACCATCACCGGCTTTGTGAAGCGTCGATCCACTACAACTAACTTATTAGAGCTAACATCATTAGTGATCAAAGGATTCTTATGTAATATGCAAACTGAAATGATTTATACTGATTTTAGTGAGGCTTTTGCTCTGTCAATCACTCCTTGCTGCTTCACAAACTGAGTTTAATTGGTTTTCCAACTAACCTTCTTATTTGGATCCTGATATTTAAGTTCTAGAACACAAAAGTTCTTTTCTGTAATTCGTATTCCCAACAACCAATCCAGGTTACCCTGGTGTTCCCAAGGTAGTCACTTGGGTCCATTGCTTTTTACACTCTTCATAAAATGACCTGTCAGTCTTGACTCACTCGCTTATGTACGCTGATGATGTGAAACTATGTTTAACATATTTGGTTTCGCCGCTTTACTTGGATGCATTTCAGTCTTGGTGTAAAAGATAATCTATTAAACCTTAACAGTTCCAAATGTAAGGTTATGATATTTTACAGAAGCTCACCACAATTCTTTTCTCATATGACTAATAATGTCCTACTAGAGTGTTTGAATGATACAGTCAATGAGGTAAATTAGAATCTTGATCACCGACTTAAATTTGACTTCATATAACCATTACTGTTTGTAAGTCCAGGTGACTCTTGTAAACGCTGGTCGAAAGTATTTGATGATCCATGTACAACAAAAATTTTGTACATTTCTCTTGTCTGTCCTATACTCAGTACGGATCCTGGGTGCTCCGCACTATGGAACTCCATCAAGATATAACTTGATTGTTTGCTCTTCGTGGTTTAAACTGGAATCCAGAGGTCCGTTTTACCATCATACTGAAAACCGTGAGTCAGCTTGGTGTCTTACCACATACATATTAATGGTGACTGTTGGTGATTAACAGTTCCCATTGGGCCGACTCGCAACACCTTTATACCCAAAAAACTACGAACTATGCTTTGTATGAACTGTTTCGTGTTCTCTGTGCTGATTAAACAATTAACTCGGAAGTTTCTCTTCCTGCTTTAAAACAACAACCATTTTAACCTATTTAACCCGGAGTTGATATTACTTTATGTTTTTCCTCCACGTGATTACGTGTCACATATTAGTGTCTCTCCGCCTCTCGGTCGGTTCGGTTACTATTTTATGCTACTATTTTGTCGAGGGTTCGCGCGTAACAAGCCGTGGCCTGGGGTCGCACGGGCCACCTGAACGTACTGCGCATTGTACGTCAACGTCCATTTAAACGTCCATATTAAACAAGTTCTTGAAAAATTAATAAGGTTTTCTAGATCAGAGTTCCCCAACGACAGCTCCGGGGCATCGAACTTACTTGCCAATTCTTACCGGAATGCTTGCCGAAGTCAACCTTAATTGTGTGTTAGAGAGAGACAGTCACATTTTCGCGCTCTGCTTGGGGAACCCTGTTTTAGATTTTTTTAAGGTTTTAAAGTTTTCAAGTATAAAACGGACCAGGAAAATTATTTAGTGCCATTTTATGGGCTTGATTTGAAATCTGAAATGTTGTAAAGAGGAGCAGAGTGCAGATGAGTTTTAATCTGTTTAAACTTATGTTCAATATTAACTTTAAAGTAGGTAAAATATCATTTTTAATATTTACCCAAAAACTCTGTTAAAAAATCAAAGAAATTATGTAAAATACAATCAGAAACACCAACAAACACCATTAAAAGGTTTTCATAATAGATTTCTATCCCCCCCACCTACCTTCCTCTGTCAGCAACCCCATGACACTTGCAATGTGTCAAAACTCTAAACATTATTCGTTTCACCCTCGACTGATTTAACCTCCCCTCTACACTCCAACAACCCCCACTTTTTTTTAGTTCCGTCGAAAAATCACACGAGATATTTATCAGCTTTCAATTTGTCTAATTGCTGTAAAAAGCAATTAATAAACTTTATTTGCATTAAACAAATTGTTTATTGATTTCTTTACTTGTTTATTTGTCATTTCAGGTGAAAAGCCACACAAGTGTACCGTTTGCCTGAAAGCTTTTAGCCAAAGCTCTAATCTGATCACACATATGCGCAAGCACACGGGCTACAAACCCTTCGGCTGTGGTCTATGCGATCAGTCGTTTCAGCGTAAAGTCGATCTGCGACGTCATCGGGAAAGTCGTCATGAGGAGGCTGGAGCTTTAACGCCTCCCGCCATCAAAATGGAGGTCAGCAGCAGCAGTTGCTGAGTGGCTGAGCCAAAGTATTAGCCGAGACACACACATATCCAGAATCACCAGAATCCAAAAACCTAGAAACCAGTTGGCCCCCTCTAAGTCGTCGCTATAAAGCCAAAGTTTTGTTTTTGTTTAGGCATTCCAAAAAAAATAAGATGATTAATTGTTAAGGGAGCCTACGAATCATTTGCTCAATTTTTTTAGTCTTAAGCTCTGTACATAGTAAAAATACAAGACTTTTCTCTTTTTAGTATGGAAAATTAATTATTTGATTTAGTTTCTTAAATTAACATAATTTATTGCTTAACCCATTTATAATTTTTCATTAACCCCCAAATTGGCCTAAAAAACTAGCAAAGAAAACGCAGCTAAACGTACCAAAGAACATTAAACCACAAACACACAAATATTGGTAAATCCTTATTTAAAAGAAAATTGTCCAAATTTTTAAACTTAATTTTAAAATTTATTTTAGTCATTTTCTCTTATTTATATGTGAATTCTTATAGTTTTATATTTAATTTTATAATTTATATAAAATGAGTTTTATTGTAATTATGTTTAAGCTTATGATTTCTTGGGAAAAATAAAGTTGAAAGCTAAAAAAAAAATTCATTGAGTTGTTAATTTATAATTATAATTTTTTTGGAATTTTTGGTGGGGACAAGAAGAAGATAATATTTGAATAATACAATCATAAATATTGGACAAATCAGACCGTCACCAAATTTTTATTAAAGCACGCAGCAAACACAAAATGCAAGTGATTTCGCTTTATGCGACTTATGGCCGAACTGCGAGGCACAGCGGGCCCTTGTTTGTCCATTGCTTGGTCAAATTTCCTAAATATACTTGATCAGTGTTAAGTGTTTGATGCAAAAATCGACACGTCTGCACGATCAAGCGCATGCAGGAGCAACCAGCTTTATATTCGCTGGCCAGCGATCGATGAAATAGGCCAGATCTGGTTACGTTGCTTAATTTTCACAACAACTCAAGGATGAGCTCTGCCCGTTGTTGTAGCTTTCTAATATTTTGTTCGTGGCTTTCGAACTCTCTCAAATGCGAGGTAAGGCTTAAGGAGAAAGCCTTACACACTAGTACGTTTCTATTTAAAAGATGTTTAGGTAAACCGCCATACAGCAGTTTAATTGGGCTTTTGCATATGTTCCCCATAGCCAAAAACACAAGATTATATCATCAGGAATTCAATGTTATATTCTTCCATATCAATAAAAGCCGATGAGACACACTGGAAAGTTAACTGTCCGAAATTATTAAAATGAAAATTTGGAGCATACTGCACCATCAGAGCCTTCTTATATAATTCTACAATACTGCAACACTATTTGTATTATTCCTTTATTGCATTTCTTGCATCTTTTTCTCTTGG